>JAHUTJ010002284.1:0-13616 GCA_036250325.1 Characodon lateralis
TTAAGCCGCACAGCAAATCAAACAGCCCAGCATAAACACTTCAATCAGTATTGCATGCAACAGGTTAATACCTTGGATTAACTACTGGTGATTCTAAATCACCTTAAACTATGCCTCACCCTGCCCATACCTCTAAATACAGCTATTCGACTTAACATAAAAGGATCAAATTATTTTGATGTTTCCAGCTTTAAAGCTCTTCCGGGAATGGCTGTGTGGAGGAGTGGTTCGGCTGCAAGCTCTCCAGATATACAGGGGTTGGACAATGGAACTAAAACACCTGGTTTTAGACCACAATAATTTATTTGTATGGTGTAGGGCCTCCTTTTGCGGCCAATACAGTGTCAATTCTTCTTGGGACGGACATATACAAGTCCTGCACAGTGGTCAGAGGGATTTTAAGCCATTCTTCTTGCAGGATGACCAGTGACCAGGTCACTACGTAATACTGGTGGAGGAAAACGTTTCCTGACTCGCTCCTCAAAAACACCCCAAAGTGGCTCAATAATATTTAGATCTGGTAACTGTGCAGGCCATGGGAGATGGCCTGCACAACTTCACTTTCACGTTCATCCAACCAATCTTTCACCAGTCTTGCTGTGTGTATTGGTGCATTGTCATCCTGATAAACTGCACTGCCTTCAGTATACAATGTTTGAACCATTGGATGCACATGGTCCTCAAGAATGGTTCTTTAGTCCTTGGCAGTGACGCGCCCATCTAGCACAAGTATTGGGCCAAGGGAATGCCATGATATGGCAGCCCAAACCATCACTGATCCACCCCCATGCTTCACTCTGGGCATGCAACAGTCTGGGCGGTACGCTTCTTTGGTGTTTCTCCACACCGTAACTCTCCCGGATGTGGGGAAAACAGTAAAGGTGGACTCATCAGAGAACAATATATGTTTCACATTGTCCACAGATTTGCGCTCCTTGCACCATTGAAACCGACGTTTGGCAATGGCATGAGTGACCAAAGGTTTGGCTATAGCAGCCCGTCCGTGTATATTGACCCTGTGGAGCTCCCGATGGACAGTTCTGGTGGAAACAGGAGAGTTGAGGTGCACATTTAATTCTGCCGTGATTTGGGCAGCCTGGTTTTATGTTTTTTGGATACAATCCGGGTTAGCACCCAAACATCCTTTTCAGACAGCTTCCTCTTGCGTCCACAGTTAATCCTGTTGGATGTGGTTCCTCCTTCTTGGTGGTATGCTGACATTATCCTGGATACCGTGGCTCTTGATACATCACAAAGATTTGCTGTCTTGGTCACAGATGCGCCAGCAAGACGTGCACCAACAATTTGTCCTCTTGTGAACTCTGGTATGTCACCCATAATGTTGTGTGCATTTCAATATTTTGAGCAAAACTGTGCTCTTACCCTACTAATTGAACCTTCACACTCTGCTCTTACTGGTGCAATGTGCAATCAATGAAGACTGGCTACCAGGCTGGTCCAATTTAGCCATGAAACCTCGCACACTAAAATGACAGGTGCTTCAGTTTCATTGTCCAACCACTGTAGGTCTGTAATTTGTGAAGTTATCTTGATCAAAAGAAGTTTTTTTTTAAGGTAAAGGTTTAATTACAGCTACTTTAAAAGCATGTACATATCTATTTACTTAGGGTAGAATAATTATATTTGAAAATAGGGGTGCTAATCAAAAGGAACACTTCCCTGAATAATTTGGTTGGAATTGGGTTTAAGATAGAAGTTGAAGATTTAAATGAAGGTAATATAAATATATATATATATATATATATTATAGCTCAGAAAGCTTGACTGGATCAAAACAGCCCAAACACAGATCGGATTCTACAGTTACCTCCAATGCTGCATTGCCTACTGAGACTGAAGTAATCATGTTTGGATGGATGCCTATGACTCTGTTTAATATAATCAATTTTATTTATAAAGAATCCCATAAAGTCAGGTTAAATAGTGCATCAGTGTGGAGTGTGTGTGTTGAAGTTTATGCTAAAAAAGTTAGCAGTAAGTAGGGGCAAACTGGCATACGGGAGGGCTCGTGGGATAGGGGCGGTAGTTCAGCCAGTGGACGTGCTGTACCGCTAGTCATGCAGCACACTCTTGTTTTGCAGTGCCACGATGCCTCAACACCTTGTTTACCTCTCCTCCCTCTAGTCAGGCAGATCTGCTTAGCGCGAGAGTGAGCAGTGGCCGTCAGAAAAACTTGTCCCATAATGCCTGGCCTATGAAAACAAAAAGAGTCTGAGGCATTTATGATTCAACAGTCATTATTCTGAAAAGCCTTGTCCCTATTAGTGCCAAATAAATTAAATCTTCCTGTTTGCCTCTCGCATTCAACAGAAAGATGTGCAGTGCTGTGGCTCTGGCTCGTCATGTCATTCTTCCGTGGAACATTACCTGTCAATCACTAATGCTACATTACATAAGCCTGCATGAGCAAACTAGGAAATGTAAAGGTGGTGCTGAAAAGTTGGGGGATAATGAAAGAAAGGCTTCCAGGAAAGTACAGCAACAATTTCTGACTTGTACTAACAGGGGTGGAGAGTAATTAATTACAACTAGTTGCGTTACTGTAATTAAATACTTAATTTGTCTTGTATTTGCAAGTTTATGTACTTTACAAAAGCTGAACTTTTTTTGAGTATGTTTTGATTTAAATATTTTACTCTGTTATATATGGAATCCAACCGGTTAAGGGATAAAGCTAAAAATGAAATTAAATGCGAAAAAAAAACAAAAACCAAAAAAACGGTAGTGATCCATGCCTGAGTTAGTAATCAGATCCCAACATGGAGGCACATCAATCAGATGCTAGACGGGCTATAAAAACCCATCCAGCATAGTTGAAGTTGACCACCAAGAAAAAGAAGAAAAGCCACGATCATACTTTACTGACCAGTTTAACTATAAGAACAAGATAAGCTACAGCTTTTTATGCAGTATAAACTTAGTTTGCCCAAAGAGATTAAACTTTCTATATTTAAAAACTCAACACATCAAACCAATGCTATGAGGGGTCAAAGAAACAAAAAATAACTTAAAATCAATTGAAAGTGTTAAATACTGAACATGGTAAAACTGAGTGCAGTAAAAGCCAACAAGTGATTAATATCGCCTTTTTGAAAATTAGTATTCATGAATTTAGATGTTATTAAAATGATAACATGGTAAATATTAATGTTATAAATATAAGGGTTATCAAATGTAATGTTGACTGTTTTCTTTCACTACCTTACTTCAGATTTATCATTAAGTGCATTAGATTTAACGTTGCCCATCTTCATTCACTGCCTTGATTTTAGCACCACCATTTTTACCACTTCAAATTTTATTATTCATTGTGTTAACAGTGTAGATTTTGTTACTTCCAGTAGATCGGAATACGGCAGCCACCCTTGCGCGAAAGTGAAGTAGTTGTAGTCCGTGACCCACAATTTCCCATGATTCATTGCGGGTCGAAGTGGATTTGTCAAGCTCGGACAACAATGGTGTAATGTAAATAATATGCTTTCTGTGACCCCAAATAAAATTTGAAGATGTTTTTAGGCGAGAGTGTAGGTTTGTTGAACTCAAATATCTACTCGGTTCATTAAGATTCCACTTACCTTAAAAAAAGAGGTTCGGCATTTCTCGGCACCAGGTTGCTTCGGCAGCTGTCAGCCGAACAAGTGTTCCCTCTCTCTTCCGGAGAAGGCACCAGATTCCTGGTTCAACACATTGAACGTACTGCTGGGTGGAACCCACATTTGTCATTCTCTTTTTCCTTGATTTCCTGGAAATAAACCTTTGAAAAGATATAGTTTTGTTTGTATATTGGACTCTGCTTAAACCACAAACCCATGAGGTGTATCAGTGATTATTTGAGTTAGGTCCTTAGGGTGATTTGTTTCCTTTGACAAATAGTCACCACACATAGCCTGAAAATAATCCTGCAGCATCTCACTTGTATTAGCAATTTTTGAGAGCACTGTATGCCGAGTTCTGGACCCTAAAAACTTACAGCAAATCATTTATTGTTCCATTCCCATACAAGGGCGAGTGATATGGTGAAATTAACCTAAGGATCTTTTCACATATTTTTCAATCAACCACTCCTTGAACTGCCACCTTAACGCAGTGGAGGGGTTTGAGTGCTCGAATGATCCTAGAGGCTATGTTGTCTGGGGCTTAAATGCCCCTGGTAGGGTCTCCCATGGCAAACAGGCTCTAGGTGACGTGTCAGACAAAAAGCGGTTTAAGACAAGTTATCGCTTAATTGCACAAATACGCTGATATGTTCGTCCGCTGCCCCAGCAGCCGGCTCGCCTCGCCAGCAGGCAGTTGACCGGGTGGTTGAGGTGCGCTAAACCCCAAGAGAACAGCGGACTCCCTGCACATTGTTTTCAGAATCCCGCTGGGTTTCCCCAATGGTTGGAAGTTAAACAGATATAATTCAGTCAGATGAAATCTAATATTAATGTTTGGTTTATTTATCATAGTAAAAATAATAATTATTATTATTATGGTCTGCAAATAAACTGATTTAAACTTTGTTCCTAAAGTTAATATCTTAGTTTTTAAGTTGTTTAAAGCTTTACAAATAAATTAAACAAATGGTATTTGTCATCAATGTATTTTATCTAGTGCTAGATTTTTAATATCTGTGAACAAATAAAATATTTTCAACATTTTAAATGGCTGAATAATGAAAAAGATCATAAAAAAATAACATTTTAAAACAAAACAGCATTATAAGCCATCAGCAATATGTAAAAGGATAAATAAAAACCGTGTAGTCATTTACAGTAGAGACAGCGTTATTAACCTTCATGCTCCATTTGTTCGGCTTCACAGCTCTGTGCTTCACGCTAACACGGTTGCTAGTCAACAGAAGTTGCGCTGAGGTAAGGGCAAGAGAAATGCAGACCAATATAACACCGGCGGCACACTATGCTAATCTGGCATGTTTAGCAAAAGTGTTACTGTTTGACCATCATTTGTTTACATGACCCTTCTTGTAGATGTTCATTTGACTTGGTGATTGACATCCGCCAACCTCATGTATGCTGCACTGCTCCAGCTCAACATGCCATAAAGGAAGTTCAACCTGATGTGAAACGTAAACCGAATAATCTGTGTTTGATTAATCTGTGGCTATCCTCAAGGACCCGGATGTGTGACACAAAAAACAGAATTTTGGAACTGAAATTGAATTACAGACCTGAAAGTGAAAATAGTCAAACTGAATGTTTAGTACAACAAAATACATTTTAAAAGCAAATTAATTCAGTTTCAAATCATAAAATTCAGTTTCAGTTTAGTGAAATTCATTTTCAAACCAATGCATTTAATTTCAAATTACACAAATACAAATTTGGTCAGAGCAATTCAAATTCAATTTATGATGGCACATCTTCTTCCCATAATGGACCCTGGTTGGGTCTGTGTTTGTTTTTTTCTGTCTGTTTTTTAACACAGACCTAACCAGTCCTTCAGGCACAGAGTCAGACCATGTATTTAGGTTCCCATTTCAAATGTTGTTAAGTCTTATCCAATTTCATACACTGCCTTTGTGACATCTTATTGGCAAATGCAATAATTGATTAGGTATTGTATTTGGCTTGAAAAAAATTACAGAAATCCTAAATAGATGGTAATTTTGTATAAGTTAATATATAGTAACTATAGCTTTAGAGGAAAGTTAGGTGCTCAAAAGCCAAGAGAAACAATACAACACTTCAGAAGACTGCTGTGGCAACCTTGTGGGGTTTGTATGCTTTTCTAAGAGCTCTGTTCTCTGACATTCTGTTTGAATCTATTCTTTCTTTCTCACCACTTGTGTGTGTGTGTGTGTGTGTGTGTGTGTGTGTGTGTGTGTGTGTGTTTGTGTGTAATTAAGTCTCCCACTGAATTCTGGTCACGTTTTTGGGTACAGATCATTAACAAGATCACTGTTTACTTGATGGAACTCTGAAATTGTTGACAGCCTAATAACTCCCCTAGAAATTACGCTTTAAAAGCTGGTCATCAACGTGTGCATGCTTTATTACATTTTCTTTAATTTAAATAGACTGCAAAATAATTAAGCGGCTGTGAACACTACTATGTGAAACATGTAATGGTATGAAAACTTTTATTGAATTCTTACTCATTCCAACCACCTTTGTCTTCTGTCACAAAAGTTTAAAACAGACACTGATGAATCTTTCTTACACTAATTAAAAATGAATTTAAGGAAGACCCATATATATTAAGTCATTACTGCAGCTAAACCACATTATCAGTAATGTGTAAGAAGCTCAGCGACAGAACCCAGAAACAGCAAGTGATATCTGTAATGCATGGATCTTTGGGAGGTTAATCCTTGTTGGGGTCATCCATTTTGGTCAGACAGACCGACTAGGCTGCGCAGTTCAACATGCGCAGCTCAACAGGTATTGCAGTTCTGATGTCACCTGGGACTGTAAAACCTGCGGAAACCAAACTTTTGTTGCCATTTCCAGCGTGTCTCACGGGACGACGCAACGGAGACGTACAGGGGTTGGACAATGAAACTGAAACGCCTGTCATTTTAGTGTGGGAGGTTCCATGGCTAAATGGACCAGCCTGGTAGCCAGTCTTCATTGATTGCACATTGCACCAGTAAGAGCAGAGTGTGAAGGTTCAATTAGGGTGTGGGAGTGGTGGCCTAGTGGTTAGAACAGGAGCTTTACGTTCCGGAGGGGACACAAGGGACCAGGTTCCAATCCCACAGATGGCCACTCTGGGTCGCTGAGCAAGACCCTTAGCCCCAGAATGCTTCCCGGGTGCCACACAATGGCAGCCCACTGCTCCCTGTAAGGGATGGGTTAAATGTAGAAGACACATTTCGTTGTAATGCACATGTGCAATGACCAATGAAGATAATTATTGTTAGCAGGGTAAGAGCACAGTTTTGCTCAAAATATTGAAATGCACACAACATTATGGGTGACATACCAGAGTTCAAAAGAGGACAAATTGTTGGTGCACGTCTTGCTGGCGCATCTTTGACCAAGACAGCAAGTCTTTCTGATGTATCAAGAGCCACGATATCCAGGATAATGTCAGCATACCACCAAGAAGAACGAACCACATCCAACAGGAATAACTGTGGACGCAAGAGGAAGCTGTCTGAAAGGGATGTTTGGTTGCTAACCCGGATTGTATCCAAAAAACATAAAACCACGGCTGCCCAAATCACGGCAGAATTAAATGTGCACCTCAACTCTCCTGTTTCCACCAGAACTGTCCGTCGGGAGCTCCACAGGGTAAATATACACGGCCGGGCTGCTATAGCCAAATCTTTGGTCACTTATGCCAATGCCAAACGTCGGTTTCAATGGTGCAAGGAGCGCAAATGATTTCCACTAAGCCTATTTCATTACAAGTGTTTCCTTTAAAGCAATCTGTTTTAAATGCTATAAAATTTAGTCAATGTCAGGTTACTATAATATGAAATAAACACTCTACTACATTTATCTGATAGCTTCAGATTATTTACAAAATAAGATATTGACAGATAAGTACAGCTAAGAACCGTCCCAAGATAAGCTGATGGATATGGGTGGATTTACAGCTAAGACTGTCAATGCAAAGAACTGACAGCATTTTCAAGTTTCTTAGAGAATGCACCATTGGCTACGGTGCCAAACCTCATAACTCCATTTCTTGACCAAAGGTCCATTTTGGTAATTTGACAGGAGACAGGTAACTGTGAAAAGTTGGTTTATGCTCCCTGCAATGGAGAGAGGGATACTGGTATCAAAGAGTTTATTATCTTTAACTCCTCTGATCAACCTCTCAACATAAACTCTCAAACGGGCAATGGACTGTGTCTTCAGAACATCCACCTCTGATATTTGTGTCGTCTTGGAGAGGAAGGCAGGGCGATGAACAGTCCCAGGTACAAGATCATCCACCATGAATCCCTTGTCAACCATGATGGTCATGTCAGGTGTCAAGAGTGATGTAATCCCTGACTGAGGAAACACCTCCTTGACACTCATGGAACTCTCAAAAAGTACTGACACACACACAGAGTGCCAGCGTATTTTCAAGCATTTAATTTGTTACTTTCTGTGAGTAACAATTCACAGTAACCGCTCATACTCTATAATAAACCGACTGTCATTCCTCAAGCATGTAATACATTTAGTTTCCATCTCAAGCAAATAAAGACACCTTAAATTGTGGGTCTAAAACTGTTTATTACATAAAAAACAATAAAGACATCATCAAAGTAACAGGCAATAGTAACTATAATGACATCATGTTTGCTGATAATCAGCATTGGTTTCCACAAAAACAGCGTAAGCCACCATGGCCTCTTATAGGTGTTGCGCTAAGGTAATTATAATCCGACAGAATTTGTATCCCCTGCGTCGGGAGCGCCCATTCAGCAGGAAGAGCGAATCATTTTCGTGAGACATCTGGAAATAATTACAGAGCCGTTTCCTTTGAGAACACGTTATATTGAGTGATCAGTTGAGTTTAAACAGACGTGATTATCCTCATATTAGGCAAACACTCCCGTACGATACCACGTGATAACAATAAGTGTGAAATCTTCAGTTTTAACCCACCAACTGAACGATAATAACACTCCTTTTATACTTCGTTAACAAAAGTAAAACATCTTTATTTCCACGTTTAGTTGGTTGGAAATGAGGCGGAGTTGACTGGATTCGCTCTTCTTGCTGAATGCGCGCTCCCGACACAGGGGATACAAATTCTCTCGGGGATAACTACCTTGGCACGACACCTGTAGGCCAACTAGTTCAAAACACGTGACTTCTGTCGTGTTAACATGTTGACAACACGTAAACAACAGGTGGATTCTAGAAAAACCAGTGGACCAACACCAGCAGATGACACCCGCTGCCACCCGGACACAGCTTCTTGGAGATGCTGGTTCCGTCCAGTAACTCATTGTCCTCGGACGGAAGTCGTTTCCAGTCAGCCATAGGTCTGGCAACATCGATACATTGGAACGCGTTGCGTTCATATAGCAAAACGCCATGTTGATCCACGATCCCGCTTTTCCTTTAAGAAAGTCACGTGACCAATAGAGGAACTGTCTCGAACTGACTGACGCGCCAAACAGTGTTTATAAGCGAGGGGATGGCCAAGATGGCGGCGTGAGTAGAAACTCTCTACCGAGCTCTGTACAAAAAACTATTCAAAAGCTGTAAATCATGACTATTTGAATAATAGCACTAATAATTCCTTAAAAGATAACAGACACAACAGTTACAGCAGAATGGCGAACCTGAAGGGAATGAAAAGAGGAATAGAATCATACAAGTCGGAGACTGCTAATGAGGCTAATGCTACAACCGGCAACGTGTTATTTGATAATTGCCACAACTACGCTGCTAATCCTTTAGCACTGGCATTGAATGAAGAGGTAATTGACGACTATCCTACCCTTCCTTTTACACCTCTGAAATCGCCAGCTCCGAAGAAGGTGATGTATGAACGTAGCAACCCTGACCCATCTGCTACAAATGAGATAATATCCAGTCTGTCTGTGCTAATAAACAGCCGATCTGATAACCCTGAGATCACGGTGAAAGAAAATACGCTAAAGATTGGGGCTCTCAAAAAGACTATTGACTTTATATGCGCTGAAATGAAGGATGTCAAGGGGAAAGTGACCTGGAAAAAAAATTACAAGGGAGGAAGGTCGTGTGAATAAATGCCAGCAGAGGTTAGCTTAGTTGGAAAGATACTCGAGGAGGTGGAATCTTAGACTGCAAGGACCTGAGGAGACAGAGAATGAAGATATACGAAGAAACGTGATAGAAATTTGCCAGTAATTTCTGCCAAAACATATACACAGGCTGCCTGATGCCATCAATGTCATGCACCGACTTGGAGCCAAACGACCAGGAAGCATCAAACCCAGAGGGGTCATCATTCAGTTCACCTCCAGAGTCCTTAGAGATGCTACATGGAAAGCAGCAAAGACATCATCTTACGTGAGGGACAACCGACTGAGATTCACTGAGGACCTGTCCAAGGAGGACAGAGAACGACGCCATAAACTGTGGCCCATGATAGACAAAGCCTGCAAGGAGAGTAAATCAGTTTACCTGGTGGAGGCTGTGGATTAATTAGCGGAGTGGAAGTCTTCCCTCCATCATAAACACTCGCCTAATCATAAAAAATGATAATTTTGTGAATTCATTCTCATGATGAACCTGGTCTATACTTGACTACGCTTTTTGTTCCCTTTAACAATTTATATCCATCCTTAGTTAATATATTATCTTGTCTGCTTGACTGCCTGGGTGCCCCAGGGGGGTCTCGGCTGGATTGTCTGTGGGGCGTGCATGTGCCTATGCTGGTCCAGACCTTGCATTTGGGTGGTCCTGCCATTTTGGGTCGGATCTTCCTTGTTGGCGGTCTCGGTGTTGGTGTGAGACGTGTTTTGTTGCCCTGCTTGCCTGGTTGTGGCTGGGGTCTGGTGCCGGGCATCGTGGACTGGGCGCTCTGTTGGCTCTGCCCCATGGTTCGGGGGTGGTTGGGCGTGTTGGTCATGTGCCCTCCTTTGTGTGGCGTATTGTGGTTGCGCTGGGCCGGCTGGTCTGCTCTTTCTTCTGTGGTGGGGCCGTACACTGCGTACGCTTCCGGCTGGCTCCTTTTTGTTGGGGGTCGGTGGCTCCTTCGGGCGGGGGACTGGGTGTCGGGGCTGGGGAGTGGGGTTTGAGGGTTTGGATGGTTTCATGGGGGGCTGGGGATTGTTGGTCCTGGTTTTCGGTCAGTTATCGGGGCCTGGTCCCTGTCCCTAGCCCTTCGCCCAATGGATGTCCCTATGCCTCCGTCCCTTGTTGGAACTCTGTGAACGGGGTGCATATTGGGGTCAGCTGGGGAGCTGGCTCCCCGGGAGAACATTTTGCCCCCCAGTCCTTCCCTCCCCATCGCCGGACACCTCCCTCCGTCCACTCCATCACACTACCACTCATGCCTTGGGGTGTAGGTGCGTTACTGGGGTGCCGCAAGGGATTTTCTTTGCGGTCTCATGGCAGCCAGTGCCCGTATTTTATTGTACAAACTAAACACTCAATTATAACATTTTCATGGCATTCATATGTAGGGTCTTGGGTGTGAGTACTCTCAATTCCACTAAGTGGGAGGGTATTTTACTACCCTATCCTCGGGTGCATGCGCTAACCTCTAAGGGTTAAGTTGCATGGTGGACATTTAGGGTTCTGGGTGTGGTGGGTGAGGCGTGGCAGACCCTCTTCCCCACCCATTTTTCTTTTTAAATGTACACTACAGCAACAAGCATCAACACCACATTTGAGCGTTGGAGGAAGGCTTGGGGTCTTTCCCACCCTCGTTTGGAGTTTGCCGTCTGGGGTCGGAGGCCGGTAAATAGAGCGGGCCTTCTGGTTGGGATCTGGGCTGGGGTTGAGGTTTGGGTCTTGGGGGTTGTCTGGTGCTGGGGCTGGCTCTTCAGCCCTCTCGGAATTGTTTGGATTGCTTTGGATCTTGGTCCCTGGCTTTGGTGCCCGGTCCATCGATGGGGAGGCGTCAGGCTGCAGTGAAGGGGTCTTGGCCGGGCGGTGTGCAGTGTTGATTGAGATGTGGCTTCGCTTTGATGGAGGGCCTGGCCAGCTTGCTTGGTGCGGTGTGGTGTGCAGTGCGGGAGGGTGGGCTTTATCTTGGGGCACCTCCGGGGTTTAGGTGTGGGGTTGGCGGGGCCTGATGGGCTGGGGCTGCTGACGGTGGCCGAATGGTTGGGTGGGCTTGGCGGTGTGCTGCTCTGCCGGCTGCTGTGTCTTAGGGGGGGGATCGGGGTGGCATGGGGGAATGCAGCGTGTGGGATGAGGGGGTTGTCTCCTCTTCTTGGATGTGGGGTCACGGGGATTTAGTTTGGCTGAGTGGCAATGGTAGAGCTTAGCTGGATAATGTTTCTACCTGGGCTATTGTTTCAGTGGCAGTGATGTGGTGTATCTGTGTGGTTGCAGGGGCGGGGTGGGGGACGCCAGCCTTGAGTGCTTGCCGCTGGCCGGGGACCTCTTGCCGGGTGAATTTGTCCCATCTTGGTGTGGGGTCGGGGTCTCAGTTGTGAGCTCGGTGCTCGACGGTGTCTGCCCTGTTGCGCCTGTGGGCGGGGGCTGGGACAGCATTGCACGGGGCCCTTGCGTTGTTGTTGCGGCACGCTGTGTGGTGGGATGGGACACGGCAGGGTTGCTTGGAGCGAGGCTGTGTGTGGAGCTTGCACTGTCTGGGTGTTGCTTTGTTGGCCTTTTGGAGATGAAGCTCTCCTGTGGGAGTGTGCCCATGTGCTGTGGGCGGTGATTTATGGTGTTTGGGTTCGGCGGCATGTGTTCAATATCTGTGTCCTGGTTGGGGGTGGCCCTGTGGGGAAATTCATGTCAGGTTCATTGGGGGTGGAAGTCTCATGGGGTTGGGATCGGAACTCATCGGGGGTTGGGACTATTTTATTATGTGGCAGCTCTGGTTGGCGGACTTGTTTGGACCATGTAGACCCCTCTTTTGTACATGGCCCTCTCCCCGGATGAGGATGGGATGGTTGGGGACTTAGGTCGGGGTCTGGGCTGGGGTCGTTCAGGTTCAGGCACGTGCCCGGGCTAGCCCAGACCAGATTCAGGTGCTGGGTCGGTCTGCCTGTCCCCACCCCCGGAGGGAAGGGGACCACCTCCTGGGTCCCTATGAGGTATCTGCACCTGGACCTGGGAGTATAGAGTATGTATGGGGAGTGTGAGTGAGTGTACGACATCCATTGTTGTTTGTCTTTACGTTGGGTGCGTGGGTGAGTCTTTTTATGTGTGCGCATGAGGGTGGAAATGTGTGATTATGATTGTGTGTGCCTGTTTTTTGTGTCAGGTTGGATCTTGGGCTGCTCCCTCTCCTGGATCAGTTTAGGCCCCCATCAAATATGGGGCCCATTCCCTCCCTGCCATACTACCTTCCGGTGGTTGGCATCTCTGCACACCGGTATAATTGTGGTTCTCGGTATCCGGGGCTGGATGCTTTGGTGTGTGCTGGCTGATTCCTGGTGGCTGCTTGCCGGGGTCTGGATCCCTGGGCTCGGTTGGGCCTCTGCTTGCGGAGTGATATGTCCTGGGGTCTCTGGTCTCTGGGTCCATGGCTGGATCTGCTCGGGCATAGATGGCTGCTGGCGGGGCCTGTGGGCTTGTCGCTGCAGCTCCCAGGGGCTTCTGCACTGTGGCTGCTGGGTGGTTCCCTTGGGATTCTCCCCTGCTTCTCTCTGTGGAGGTTACGGTAGTCCCGGCAGTGGTTCTCCTGGGGTTCCTGTGCTCTGGGGGGCCTTTGGATGTCTGTGGCTCGGGTCTCCTCCCTATCTGTCCCGGGTCCAGGATCTGTGGCTCCTCACACTCACTATTGCATATTTTAATGGACTTGTATGCACATGCGCACTCACACTCACACTCAGACCCACAGGTGTTTAGATTCTGGTGTTAATAGATACACAAATGTTCTATACTGAGCCGCATTTACCACTAAATACAGGGGTTGGACAATGAAACTGAAACACCTGGTTTTAGACCACAATAATTTATTAGTATGGTGTAGGGCCTCCTTTTGCGGCCAATACAGCGTCAATTCATCTTGGGAATGACATATACAAG
>JAHUTJ010002285.1:0-13607 GCA_036250325.1 Characodon lateralis
AGAAGAGGAGTGGGGATAGAACACACCCCTGGGGGGCACCAGTACTTATTGATCTGGATCGGGAGAAGATGCTCCCCAGTCTCACCTGCTGCTGTAGGTCTGTCAGGAAGCTGTTGATCCACTGACAGGTGGAGGCTGACGTTGAGCTGGGTGAGCTTCTGGTGGAGAATGTCTGGTATGATGGTGTTGAAGGCCGAGCTGAAGTCTACAAACTGCTCCAACTCAAAAACTACAGACTCTTCAAACCTGGACTAGATTGTTTTCCACTAATGGATCTTATAATAATAAGGTGGATAATCTTATTAACACATTACACTGGGATTTGTGAAAGCTTTAGTTGATTTGTGAAAGTAAAAAAAAAAAAAGGGCTATATTAGTGTTTTCTTTGTATCTGTACCACAGTTGATCTGATCCAGCTCGATAACTACAGTACTTAAACTCTTCAAACCTGGACTAGATTATACTACACTGAAAGGAGAATGTTTTATCCTAGTTTGGGATTTGTGAATCCTTTAATTGTTTTGTGAAAGTTTCATTCAGGGCCGTATTAGTAGTTTTTTGGCATTTGGACCTAATTAGAACTGGCCCTGCTCCAAAAATATAGTTCAGGTGTTGAGCACCTGTGATAAAAAAGATTTTTTTGGCCCTGTGAATAATACTTTGATTTCACAATTGCTGCGATGAGTGGTGCGCAGAGAGATGAAAATAAGTGAGTCTGTGAGTTTCTTCAGCCTCTATCAGGCATATTTATTGAAGAACTTTAACAAAGTTACATGTCAGCCTTTTTGATTACAGCGCCATCCTCTTCAGCAAAGGTAAAACGTAAAAATTATGACATAATGACGTCGCACATGCGCACACCAGAAGTAACATACATAACAACAGGTGAAAGTATTGAAACATGTTGAGTAAGAGCGTTTACAATAGTAAAGTTTAACACCCCCACTCGCTCATAACTCACTGAGCTATCTTGAAAACATATCCCTGCACATTTATGTGGCAAATATCTCCTGAGAATGTTATGATTTGGGGTAGTTTGGTTTTTGGTTTCTGTTTTTTTTTCTTATGTTTTTCACAGTTAAGGTTTTGACTCGTTCTTTTGTTATTATTCTTCTTAGATTTTGTATCACGCTTTTATTTTTCTGGTCATGTTTTAGTCTTGTTCATGTTTTGCCAAGTTTTTTGCCGCAGCCACGTTTTGTTCTGTCTGTCAATTAAGTTTATTCTGTTCACCTGCACCATGTTAATCAGTTTTGTTTTACACCTTTACCATGCTCCATATATACACACCTGTTCAGTTAGTCGTCACGGAAACATTGCCCACTCTCATGCGCCGGTCTTGTTCTAAAACCAAGTCTTGTTTTTTTTTTTTTTTTTTGTTTTTTTTTATCATGTCTTGCCTGCCCGTTTGTTTTGTTCCTGCCTCCTGCTGTGAGTGAGTTTTTGTTATTAGATCTTTTGCACTTACCATCACGATGCCTGCTCGTCTGCATTCTGGGGTCCTATATCAAGCAAACCATAACAGAGAAAACCTTTTCAGTTTTAATTTAGTAGCAGATTTTGTCATTAGATCTGCAAGCATTTGATCAGTAGGACAATATTGCAGCACTACCTGTCCAGTGTTTACTACTTCCCTAATATAATGGTACTTAATATCAATATGTTTACATCTGTCGGTTCACTGAGTTCTTAGCCAGTGCAATAGTGCCTTGGTTGTCTTCATAAACCTTTGTTTGTAAATATTGGTAACTATCTATGCCCTTCAGAAGTTGTTCCAGAAAAAGACATTCTTGTATTGCAGATGCTAATGATATGTACTCTGCCTCACAGGTAGACAGTGCCACTGTTGGTTGCTTCTTCGTCTTCCAAGAGATCAAAGAACTTTCATCATTTAACCTAGCACAATACCCAGTTATGCTCTTCCTATCAGTTGTATCTGATGAAAGTCTCATTTTCTTTCAGAGACTGTATTTCCTCTCTCATAGCTTCTTTCCATTACCTAGAATTAGGCGATGCAATAGCTTCCATATAAGTTTGAGGAATATTGCAAACTGCTCTGTAACAAGAGTCTACACTCTTTTGTAGTTTATTTACTGCATCCTCAGCCTCAAAATCCTGTAGGTTCTCTGATTTCTTTCTGTTTCTTGGTGGGTTCCTTCTAGTTACAGTCTGTTCTGGTGCAACCTCAGAAATATCTCTTCCATCAGGTTCATTTTCAACACTTCCATCATCCTTTTCAAGAGTTCTTGTGTACAGGTCCTCTTGAACATATTCTATGGTAGGCTCAGTTTGTGACTCTTCTTCTCTTGTTGTTTTGGCTGTGAATCTTACCAGTCTATGTTTCTGTATCTTTTCAGTGTTAGGATAATACACTAGATACGCTGGGCTGTTTTTGTCATAACCGATAAAGATACCTTGCTCACTTCTCGAGTCAAACTTGCTCTTCTCCTGCTTATAAGCATAACACTGTGACCCAAATTTCTGTAACTTGGACACATTTGGTTGTTTTCCTGAGAACATTTCATAAGGTGTCTTATCTGTTCGTCTGTTGTAGCATCTGTTCCTCACATATGCTGCGGCTTGCATAGCATAGTTCCAAAACTTATCTGGTAACTTACTTTCTAGTAACAGACATCTGGATATGTCATTGAGGGTTCTCCAAGCTCTCTCTGCTGTTCCATCCTGGTGTGGTGAATAAGGTGCCGAACTCTCATGTCTGATCTTATTCTTGGTTAACATAGCTCAGTACTCTTTGTTTGTAAACTCGGTACCATTATCTGAGCGGATACACTTCACTTCCCCATAAGGTGCCATGTCTGCCAAATATTTCTCAGTGGCTTGAAGAATATCAGTCTTGGACTTCAAAAAACAGACCATGATAATGCCAGAATAATCGTCTGTAAATGACTGTGCATATCTGTAACCTTCTATGCTGGGTGTTGACGTGGGGCCTGTTAGATCAGTGTGAACTAGTTGTAAAGGTCTGTCAGCCTTTTTGTCTGGCTCTCTGTTTCTAGTCTGGGTGAATTTCCCTTTTGTACACACCTCACATAACTGCCCTGGTTTAGTTTAGCTTCCTTTTATGTCCATACCTTTAAGTACCTTTTGAAGCTTTTCTACATCCTCATAATTGCAATGGCCCAAAATCTCATGCCAGGTCTGCAAATCATGGCATACTTTACATTCATCTGTCACAACCTCAATTGTGGGTAACTAGTACAGGTTACCACTTTCATATATGTCAAACCTGAGTCCATCTTTGTCCATCACATGACAGTTCCCCTGCTGGAAGGTGATAGTTGCTCCTCCAATTGCTGCCCTTGCGACTGAGAAAATTTCTTGTGGATATGATGGCATGTACAGTGCTTCTCGCAGCTGTGCTCTTTGCGGTCGTCCCTTGTTGTCTAGAAGGTGGATCACGTAAGAGCAGAGTGAAGGTTCAATTAGCAGGGTAAGAGCACAGTTTTGCTCAAAATATTGAAATGCACACAACATTATGGGTGACATACCAGAGTTCAAAAGAGGACAAATTGTTGGTGCACGTCTTGCTGGCGCATCGTGACCAAGACAGCAAGTCTTTGTGATGTATCAAGAGCCACGGTATCCAGGGTAATGTCAGCATACCACCAAGAAGGACGAACCACATCCAACAGGATTAACTGTGGATGCAAGAGGAAGCTGTCTGAAAGGGATGTTTGGGTGCTAACCCGGATTGTATCCAAAAAACATAATCCTAAACAATAATCCTCAGCCAATGATTCTTCAAGGCTCCGCATTTAAAGTCTCCCTTTCATAGATCTCCCAGCTGTCAGTCGAGCTTCGACCCTCCTCCACCCCATCGCCTCCATCGGATTCTCAGTTCCATTACCATCAGGCCTCCTCTCCATCACCAGTACCAGATCCGGGGGGAAGACAATTCTAATCCTAAAACGTTCATCAGTTCATGCATTATCAGCATTCATGTCTTCCTCTGGGGTCTGAGCGGCAAACAAATAAACATTGATTGTGTAACTTCTCTAATTGCATTTTGTGTTTCTTATTGTGAGTCTCTACAGGATTGAATTGTTATTTGTTGTCATACTTGTTTCTTTTAAATTCTTATGTGAGTTTAGGACAAAAAAGGCATAGAACTTTAGATATAAATGCACTGAAGTTGTCATTTTGTTTCTTGTTAAAAAAATGTAAATGAATGGTTCAAAAACTGGTTTTAGGATTAAAGGGTCCTGTTTAGCATGTTTGTGTTAAAGTGCTCTTAGTTAAAGTAATTCTCTCAGGGACAAATAGTTTAATATTTTGTTCATGCACGTGTTTAAAATAAAAAATACAAATGTGTTTAAACAGAACTGCTTTTTGATTTGTATGTACAGTATTGTCATATTGCTGTTTATTATTAGAAAAAAACTAATGTAAGTAAATACAAAGAATATTAAAACAGACAAAATATTGTATAAAAATTATTTTAAAATCCCTCTTACAAGAAAGTAAGTAATAACGATTTTTTTTTTTAAAACTGAATAGCCATTGTTTTTCAGGTAAGATTTATAATTTAATTCAGGGCAGTTTTATTAGTAAAGAATACTAATTACGAGAGAGTAAAATTCAATGAAATATTTAATTGATGATTGCTAATAAATGTCACTTAAGTTATATAATTAGAAAAGCAAATATATTCAACCAAAATTTACTTAAGAATTCCCTTTGTTAATTTTACTTGGATTTTCTGAATGAAAAAACTTTCCAAGATTTTTCCAAGTAAATGTCACTCCAAATTTCTTTCAGTGGGGTGTGACCCACTTCGGTGACAGTGGCAGGTGGGGAGTTTGACTGGTGCTACACCTGTCAAACGGTAAAGCAGGAGCTCAGGGAGGACAGAAATCTATTGTGGAGCAGAAGGAAGATTTGTGAAATCTTTATTATGAAGCTGGGTAAATTCCATTGTGTTTTTGGCATCTTTATTTTTTGTGTCACTAGTGGCCTATATTCATTAGTAGCTTAGCAGCAAGAAAGGCAGAAAGAGAAGAGGAAGACATGCAGTAAATAGCTCGGGAACTGAACTCAGAACTGCTTCATCAAGGACAAGAACCTTCCTGCTATGGTGCTCCTGCTCTTCTGAGTCATTCATTTCTTCATCACTTTGCTTTGTATTATTGCCTCTGCATAATTCTCAGATTGTTATTGATTTTTCTGTTGATTTAGTTAATTTAAAAAGGTTTACCATTATACATCTTGTAAATTCTAAAATAAAAAAATATCCCCAGACATGAGCTTCAAAAAAAGACTCAGTCGAGTCTGTAATGATTTTTCTCCAAATCATTAGCATGGTTTTCCACTACTACACAAAATATGAGTCAGAGATGTTTCTTCTTCTGCTCTGTGAACAATAAGATTTCCTATTTTCCTTTTTTATTATTTATTCGCATTAAAATAAATAATTTATTGGTAAAAAATGTGGGTGGCAGCAATATGCTGTGGAAATACTTTACTGCAGCAGGGGTGGGAAGCTGATCAGACTTAATGGGAAAATGGAACAAGCTAAATACAGGTCAGTCTTGGAAGAAAAGATGTTAGAGGCTGCAGAAGAAAACTTGAGACTGGAGCAACGGATCACCTTCCAGCTGGACAGCACCCTAAATATATAGCCAGAGCTCCAATAGAATGGTTCCAATTAAAGCATATTAAAATGTTAAAATGACCTATTCAAAGTTCATACCTTAATCAAATTGAGAATCTGTTGCCAAACTGATATTCACAAACATTCCCAATCAAATTCAAAGACTTGTAGCTGTAACTGCAGCAAAATGTGGTTTTCCAAAGTATTGACTTAGGGCGGACTAATTCAAACGCATTGGCGCACTCTTCTAATTTTTATCTATAAACAATTTTTAAACTATGCATCCTTTTCTTTCCACTCCACAATTATGAGACACTTTGGATTAGTCTATCACATAAAATCTCAATGAAAAATAAAAATGCCATGAAATTTGAGGTTACACGATGACAAAATGTGAAAAAGGTCAAGAGCTATAAAAACCTTTTCAAGCCACCATCTTTTGTTGAAAAACTTTTAATTAAAACATCATGCCATCAGAAACAACATCAAACATGCTGTGCAAAGTATTTGAACAGAAATCAATATTAATAGCTACAAAGAAGCACAGAAAGCCACAACTAATTAACACAATAGCAAGCAAACGTTGGTAATAAAATGTTGATGTGTGATGTAAGATAACCTAAAATACTCTAACTAAAACAATATTACTTGCAGTCAGAAGAAACATGTTTAAGGAGTATGAATAATTTTGGCTCTAATGGTATATACCATTTTAAAAAGTATTTTCTTAATTTTTCAAAAATAAATAAAATGAAATGAAATTGAATTCATGTGGGCCGACGTTAAAATTGAAAGTAAAAACAGAAATGTCAAGAGAACTTAAAGTGACCATTTGTTGGAATCCTAAAAAATTGGCAAAATGTTGAAATATGTTAGGATCAGTGTTTTCTCCTTCTTTCGAAGAGTGTCTGTGGAAATGAAAACAAATGATTAAAAATGCTGGAAATCTGTGTGCAGATCAAGAAGCAGATTTCAGAAGCAGTTCATAAGTCTTTAAGTAGATTATGGCTGGAAAAGGACCTTGGGCATTGAAGTATCAAAATGTATTTACAGGTCAAATCTCATTACTGTAAAATTCAATAAAACATTAAAAGGTATTCAAAATAATACATTAAGGATGGCTAAGGAGTCAGTGTTAAAATTAAATCACGCACGTTAATGCCTTCCTTTTTATTGTGAATATTACCCCTCCCCTCTGATGGACAGTGCCATTTTCATGAGTTGCTGTATTTTGATACATGTGGTTTGTTTCTGCGACACCACAGTACCCTTACAATAAATGTACTTTATTACAAAGTGAATAATTCTTTTCTTGGCATGTATTCGAAGGATGTGAAACAGGAAAACATTAGGTGCAATTACAAAAACTAAACATAAGATGCTTAAGTTTTAAAACGTTTTGAAAGTTGTGCATTCAGTCATACTCACTCTATATGATCATCTAAACAGAATGAAAAGGAGACCTGTAAAATAGAAACACATTGGTGCCATACACTGAGTAAAGCAGCAGTAATATACTTTCAGGGCGAATCTGTAAAGTTGTATGCCATTAGCTGTGTAATAAATACACAGTAATGTGTAATACATACAAAGTATTATGTAATAAATATACAGTATACATACCACCTAAAATCAATCCAATGTTTGCAGAAATCTGGCCTTTATTGGGAAACAGAAATAGATTGGTATTAGGGTTGATATTATATATTTCAGAAATGTATGTTCAAATTAAAAAGTACATCTTCTTTATAAAAGCTTTGGCTTTTCAGTTAAGCAAATAAGAAATGTACATCTAGCACTTTGTACACTGTAATTATTGCATACTGTCTGCGACCAAATAAAGTTAAAACAAATGGTCTTTTCCTCTAATCTAACATCTAAAGGATACTCACTGGTCACTTTATAAAATATACTTATTAAATTGATTGTTAACACAAATGGTAAATCGGCAAGTTAGATGGCAGCAACTAAATGTGCTTAGGCATCTAGACAAGATAAAGACTTGCTGATGATCAAGCTGAGAATCAGCATGAGAAGGAAAAGGGAATTTAAATGTGATGGTTGTTGATGCCAGACAGGCTGGTTTATGCAGGATGGTTTATCGAGAATAGCCCAAAAAGGAGAAAATATCCAGTTAGCAGCAGTTGTGTGGTCAGAAATGCCTTGTTGGTGTCAGTGGTCAGCTTAAAATAGCCAGAATGGTTAGAGTTGTTATTTGAGCAACATTATCTTAAGTTCCCACTCAGTACAACTAAGGCAAGCAGAACATAATCTCTGACGGCACAACACGTCAAACCTTGAAGGACAATGAAGGGCTACAGCAGAAGATCACACCAGGTGCCACATCTGCCACATCTCTCAACTGAGAACAGGAAACTTATTCTACAAGTCTCACAGCCTCACCAAAGCTGGTCAAGAGCAGATCGGAAAAAAACATTTTCCAATCTTGCTTCTATTGAGTGTGTGTACATACTTGCACCAGTCGATGGTCCATAAAGTCTAGGGTTAGTATTCTGCTCTTCTTCACCTGAAAAAAATAAAAACAGTATCATATTAATGTGGCTTTCTTTTAGCATGCGTTACTGTTCATTTAGGTCATATGAACCAGTTAATGGCATTGTGTTGTTTTTTTCCCTTATATTTAACCGGAGCTGTGCTTCACTGCATCACCACTGACTTGTCACTAGAAATTGGTCTGTGCACTCTCAGTTTAGAGTAGAAAATATGTTTGTTATTGGAAAATCTCATCACAGTGATGAAACCACAGTCAAAAACATCATCTAAGATTATTTTTTTTTATAATACCTTACTTACATCCTTTTGATATGTTGATAATTTGCTGTCCATTTGTCTCCGCCTCAAATGTCTTGATGTCATTTGGACAGTAGATGGAGATGTCGGACTTGGCAAGGCACACTGTGCAGTTCTTTGTTACTGGAGGAACTCCCGAACAGTTTTGAATTTTGTCTTTAGGGTCTTTTTCAAAGAGAAGGGAGTCATCAGGTCTAAATATTCTAACAATGTTTGGACATCTGTCCTTGTCCCTGCAGGTGAAGCAGTTATGTGCTGTCCAGTCTGACAAAACATGGATGAGATGAAAAGATAGAAACACTTAATGTGCTTCAAGTTCAGTGACTACAAATAAGAAATGCACATTACAGGTTAAATGAGTCTAGTTATATTAATGCACAATCTAAGTTCCTATTTAAACCAAAAAACAAAACAAATAAAAATAAAGCATTATAAACTTTTAGAACATACCAGCAGTTACTGCCACTGCCACCAGACAGCAAAGAAACACTGTAAGAGAAATAAAAGTGGATTCCTACTCCATTTTAACAAAGTATAAATCATGCAAATAAAATTTTTCATTGATGTATACACAGTTGATCTAGATTTAAAATTATATCAGTAACTGGGAATTTTTCATTAGTTTATGACAATTTATTCTCAATTGCCCTTTCTTTCTCTACTGCAACAGTTGCACTTGAAAGTTTTAGACTTTTGCTGTCCTCCATTTTAGAAGCTACAATGCCACCAACCCATCTAGCCTCCTATTTATCTGCCTACATTATAGCTGCTGCTTTATGGAAATGGCTCCACTGCTTCTGCTGTGTTGTGGTATTTACAGCACATGGCAGACACATTCTGTAGCACAGGCTTGAAGCCCTGTGGGGTGACTTTTCTTCTGCTGCTTATGACTTTAAAAAGCACGTGAAATCAAATGTATATTTTCTTTAAGGTGATAATTGCACTTTACCAAAAGCAGACACAAGAAGCTGATAACATCAAAAATATTCCAGGAATCAGTTTCACTTCTTTACATAACATTTAGATGGATCTGTTTCAGAAATTCAATAAATAAATATAGCAAACGGTTCCTCTGTTCTGGTTGTGGAGGCATCAAGACTGACATATAAAACGTAATTAATAATTCTAACTATTTATTTTATTTTATACTGCATTATCCATAGTTACATAACAAGTCATATTCAAAGACACCAACATAAACGTTTCATTGTTATAATGACATTTTGCTAGTCAGAA
Source organism: Characodon lateralis (assembly GCA_036250325.1). NCBI lineage: Eukaryota > Metazoa > Chordata > Actinopteri > Cyprinodontiformes > Goodeidae > Characodon > Characodon lateralis. Next base: position 9,659 of record JAHUTJ010002285.1, read on the forward strand.
ATGGTACCAGTTTGGTACCGGCACAATACCAAAACCACAACCATTCAAAAACGAAAACTGAGAAGTTAAAAGTGTTGGTACCAACACAAGTGAGACGTTTCATCTGTTGCTCATAATGTTGGTTTAAATTGTTGTCAAAACCTGTTTGTTAAGTACTGAAGTTCTCCCAAGAGCTCGATTAAAGACGCCAAATGAATGAAAGGAAATGAATTACCAGCTAAGATACAAGGTTTCTCAGTGGCTTGTTGCAGCTAACCTTATCATAAACCGAAATAAAAGTACTTACTTTTGGTGAAACTACTCATTTTGTTCAGCTCTTGTTGCCGAAGTTCTTTCCTTTATAGGCAGTGAGTAATCCAGGAAGTTGTGTTTTCATTTCAGTTAACTTCCACCACATGGAGAGTTTTCTAATTTAGTTACAAAAATGGAAGAGAGAGAGAAACTAAGCCATGAACATAACTACATAACATATTCTAATTCATAAATGTTTTAGTTTCATTTTAAATGCAAGCACATAGAAGAGCCCCAGGTGAAAAAATAAATAAATCACCAACCTTTTTCAGCCAAAGGATTTCTGATCTACTGTTTGCATTACTGTAATGTAAATCACACTTTAGTGAACATCAATTGGAACAGAAAAAACATCAGAGTCTGCTGACGGATTTGTTTCGATTTACTAAGAGTCTGTGACACTGTAATACACATCAGGCTTCAAGAATGCTTCCGATATGCCGATTTTTGAACTGTGATATTTGCCCACACACTATCTACCCAGCAGGTTATTGGTATTATTACTGGTATCTTTGTTTTATCAAAGAGGACAATGTAAATAGAAAGTCACTTGCTAAAACCACAATAGCTTAAAAATAACAACCAATTTCATATTAAATACATTTTTATTGTTTTTAGATTGCAAAGAGAATATGACTAACATTTAATTAACAGTTGAGAAACCTAAAGAATTTTGCATCTAATAAGCAGTTGATTGAAAAGCAAAATGACAAGCTGTCATATGAGTACAACCACAATTCCAGTGAAGTTGGTATGTGTGGGAAGAGGAAAAGGACTATTTGGATTATCAGCTCAAATCAAGTTCAAACGCTAGCGCCTGTGATGGTATGGTGGCGTGTCTGGACCCATGGCCTGGGGAACTTGCACATCTGCGAAGGCACCATTAATGCTGAAAGGTGCATACAGGTTTTGGCGCAACTTATGCTGCCATCCTAGCAACAGGGACATCCTGCTTTTTTCAGCACAACAATGCCAAGCCACATTCTGCATGTGCTACAACAGTGTGGCTTCATAGTGAAAGAGTGTGGGTACTAGACTGGTCTGCCTGCAGTCCAGACCTGGACTGCTGAGCCACTGAAGTTGTACATCAAGCAAGAATTGGAAACAATTCCTCCAACGAAGCTTCAGCAATTAGTGTCCTCAGATCCCAAACTCTTATTGGTTGGTGTTAAAAGGAAAAGTGATGTAACACAGTGGTAAACATGCAAGCATCAAATTCAAAATGACTAAATATTTGCAAAAAAACAATTAGGTTTATCGGTTTGAACGTTAAATATCTTGTCTTTATAGTGTATTAAATTGCATATAAATTGAACAGGGTTTGCAAATTATTGTTTTACACAATGTCCAGACTTCATTAAAATTGGGGTTGGAATAAAATGTATTAAACTAATGAAATGTGTGAGTAACTTAAAGGGAAAAGACTTAAAGCTTAAGACGTGACAGTAGCAAACAAACAAAAAAAACACAAAAAAGGAAACAATGGCTGCCGGACCAGCTGTGATGATCTTCTCCATGGATCTTATTTATTGTTTACATCATGTTATCTATATTATTTACACATACACACAACATGTTAGAGGAAATAGTTCAAGGTTACACATATTATCAGTCCCCTAAGTAACTTGGTTTATTTTGAGGATAAGTTGACTTTTAGGTTTCTTGTACACAGATGATTAAAGAAAGAACACATCATTCTAAAAATTTAATTAAACAAATGTTAATAAAACTTATTTAAAAATCTGACAAGTAAAGAAATGAGCACACCTTTTTTTTTCTTGTAGAGCTATACATAAAAGTAAAAATTTCATTTAAACACAGATTAAGGCAGTTTTTAGCATAGTGTATATGAGTAATTTTATATCCGTTAAAAGGCTTAGTATGACCGCAAAAGCAGAACATGGAACATCTCGCATGCACAAATCTAATAGTTAAGGGTCTCTGCAGGGCATTTTGAAAGTTTTGTCTTCAATGAGGCACACTTGCGATCACCATGATTAGGAACATCATCAAAAGGGCAACTGTAAAATAACAACACGAGTCATGTTGAGATGACGCAAAACAAAAAGTATATCTGATTTAACCTCATTTTTGTATGGTCAGCATCAGGATTTGTGATACTTACCAACAGCACATATGATTCCAATATGTAAATGAGCGTGACCTACAAATGAAGCAAAAATAGTAAATAGTCTCGGAAAAAAACTAGATTTTAAATATAATATTTGAAGCCATTTTTAATTAACTGTCTGTTTGTTTGACCCCTTTCACAACAGATTAAGATGGCCCCACTGTCACGGGGCCATCAGTCCTCAATCCAACTGTACTGGATTTGACGTCCGGCCAAAAGTCAATTAATGTGCATTCTCCCCCTTCATTTTCTGCCACTTTGCTATTCACAAAAACCACTACCCCGACAAAATCTTACAAATTACTGACCAAGCAGGTATTATGTCTGAAAACAGACAAAATAAGCCAAACTGCTGTCACAGCCTTAACTTGGCACATAAGCTAAACAATGCCTACAAGCCAGCAGCGATTGTGTCACTCTGTCCAGGCTTGCAGTTAAAAATAAATCACTCCATATATACTTTTTTTTCATGTTTTGTAAATGCAAAAGTGCCATAGCATTGTTATTGTAAACAGATGCTACATGGGACAACAGCTTTGTTTTAGTGATGCTGTGTGCACTTTTTTCCCACATTGAACACACCTCTTACAGCTCTGGAAAAACGGTTTAATTCATTGCTGGTCCTGTGGAATGTAGAGAAAACCAGGGAAGACACCTGGGAAAACACACAGGAGATGCACTGTGCATGTAGCAGCACAGCAACATGTGGGACCTACTGGCAAAACGATGCCTGGATGGTGACACCACATCTCTCTCTCTTTCTGAGTCAGTTTACAAAGAAAACCGAACTGTTCTGAAACTGCTTTTATGACAATGACCACAGTTAACATTAACAACCTGCAAAAGCCATAGTCTGTAGTAGTGTTGTGCTCCTAAACGGTACACATACTTCCTTTGTTATTTGGTCCATTAGGAGTAGGGTCAAATTTCTGCTGCTGTTCACCTGAAGGCAAAACATAAAAGACAAAAATAAAACTTTATAATGGTAGGAATGTACAGAGCCCCTAAAGGGACACTGAAGGGAAAATAAAAAAATAAATAAACGTTCTCGTGCACACCAGATAACTTTACGTGTGCACCAGCTACTTTCACCAATTCAAGATTTGTTTTTAGGTGTTGTTCTGAAACAACTTAACAGTGGCATCTGCCAAGAAGCACAGCAGTGTCTTTTTATGCCAGCCAAAACTCTAATGTAGCACCATTGTCACATGTTTCCATTTAAATAAACGTAGCCTGAAATTCTCTAAAAGTTCCTGTGAATTACACAATGAATTGGAGGAAATATCCATTTGATGTTCCTTTTTTTACAGGCATGTAGAGTCCATCCGTTCACCTCTTCTGCGCCGCACAAAGACACAGTGGTTGGAACCAAAGATCTCAAACTTGGACTCATCAGACCAAAAGCACAGATTTCCACTGGTCTAATGTCCATTCCTTGTGTTCTTTAGCCCAAACAAGTCTCTTCTGCTTGTTGCCTGTCCTCAGCAGTGGTTTCCTAGCAGCTATTTTACCATGAAGGCCTGATTC
>JAHUTJ010002286.1:0-13605 GCA_036250325.1 Characodon lateralis
CTATCCATTTAACCCAAATTGCACTTTTTGTCCATAAAACTGCTGGTTTGATCTTCATAGACACTAAATGCACATATAGTTTTCGTGTATTATGTTTAGGTAGTCATTTTCATCCCCTTTGTGTAGAATAGTGCTTGTTAGTTAGGTGAAGGTTTTTGGACCAGAATAATGGTATATCAGGATTATTTGGCTTCAATAAATCTTCATATATATAATTAAGAGAAGCGTTTGTGTTTATTTCGTGCAAGACGGATTTATCTGTCAAAAAAAGGTCGAAGTTCCCCCACCTTCGGTGAAGTGGTTGAATAAACAGTGACAGTTTGTGTTAATAATTGGTCAATTATTAATGATGAATAGCTAATTGTAATTATTAAAAAGCTTTGAGCCCATAATTTCAACACCAGAGGACATCTCTGATTTCTATTCGTAAGTAATGATTTTTGGTTAAGAAATAAATTTTTTTTTCAAATTATGATTTTAAATAATAATTCTTGATAAATATTAATTAATCAATAATCATAATTCTTACTTCAGCAAACACCTTTTCATTCCTTGTCGCCCGTCCAGCTGCCGCTGAATATTGCAGTCTCCAATGATCGCCAGAAAAGCTTGCACCTCTTCGTTGCTCCAAGGGGTGACTTTTCCGGATAACTGTGCGAACTCCATCATGTTTCTCTCACTCCCTTGAATGCACGTTTGAAAACTGCGGTTGTTTTTTTACGCTGGTCGACTCTTACGGCTTGCCATGCCCATGGCCCATCAGTGAACAACCGTTTGTTCACGTCACGCACAGTACCCACTCAGCCTCGCTTAGCTGCTAAGAAGGAGGCACCAAAAAGTAGGTACCGGTACTGAAATAACAGTAATGGAAATGCTCGCGAGGCGAGCCGAGTGGAGCCAAGTCGGGCCAAATCGAGCCAGTGGAAAAGGGGCATACGTTTTTGCAGGTGTAGAAGCAAGCAGGGTGTTATCTTGTAATCTCTTCATCTTTCTTTCTCTCCTCCATTCTTTTCTTCTTCGCTCACTTTTTCGTTTTTGCACCACCTTTCTCTCTTTCACGCTTCTTACTTTTTCCTTTTTGTTTGCGTCTCCGTGTCCATGTCCGTAACAATTGAAATAATCCCAAAGCAGCTTCTAATGAAGTTTCTTTTATAAATATCAAGCAGAGCATTAAACTATTAGGTGTAATGCTCCACTTGTGAAAGTAAATGTGTTGGCCTCCTTTTGGCACTCAGACAACAATACTGAGCGCTACTCTGCCAGACAGGACATGGTTAAAAAAATAAAATAAAATCTAATAAATAAGGAAAGCTAAGTGACAAATATAAAAATAAAGTAAGACACAAAACCAAAGTTCCAAAGATTATGACATACATGCTGTTTCTTCTGGTAATGGACAAGGCAATCAACAAGCTCCTTTCTAAATGTATTCAGAAGATGTTGGATATTAAAGATGATGATGATTTCCTTTATTTGTACAGGGACAGTGCACAGCAATACATTGACCTAAAAACAGGAAATATGCATGGTGCCAGGTTATAGCAAAAGATGCTAATTTCCACCTGTAGTCCCTTGACAGNATGGACAAGGCAATCAACAAGCTCCTTTCTAAATGTATTCAGAAGATGTTGGATATTAAAGATGATGATGATTTCCTTTATTTGTACAGGGACAGTGCACAGCAATACACTGACCTAAAAACAGGAAATATGCATGGTGCCAGGTTATAGCAAAAGATGCTAATTTCCACCTGTAGTCCCTTGACAGGTTGATATTAATCAAAACTAACTGTTTTTTTTAAATTTTTTTTTTATGGAAATGTATGAGAGAAGAGAACCAGTGAACATAAACTAATACAATACAATCGTGACAGACCTTACCCCTCAGTCACATCAGTTATTAAAGACTTCCAGGGATTTATCATTTCTCTATCACACGCTTGCACCTATACAATAAACATACCTATTTGTTCATACACACATACACTTTCGCACTCTCCCATACTTTCAAATGAACCAACTATACTTTCATTTACACACATTCATCACTAATGAGTGCAAACCTGCTTTGATAAAAGCCATTTCTTTGTCAAATGTGCAAACATTGAGAAACTTGTACATGTTATAATCTCAGTTGGTAATGTATTCCACGGACTCATGGCAACAACAGAGAAGGCAGATTTAGCAAAAGATGTCTTACATTTTGGAATGCCGCACTCTCCTCTAGAGGTTGCCCTTGTTACTCTAGTTGTTTTTTCTGAGCTCAGTGTGACATACCTTCTTAGAGGAGGAGCACTAGTACCAGGAATAATTTTAAAAAGTGAGCAAATGTTTGCATGCATGAAAAGGTTATTAAAATTTAAACAAATTGTATTTTGAAAGAATATGACAGTGGTGATACTGTCTACATTTCTTGTCATGAATTTGTATTGCACTTTTGAAGGTTGATTCAAGAGTCTTTAAGACTGTTTTGCATGCCTGCGACCAGCTAGTCACACAATACAGAATATGGGAAAAAATCATGGAATTTAAATACATATGTGATGCTTCAATGGTAAGGGATCCTCGGACGAACCTAAAATTTGCCAGAGTAAATTTTAAAGAGTTGCACAATTTTTTTCACATGATTTTTAAAAAGTCAAGGTTTGGTCCAGAGTAACACCTAAATAAGTGAAGCTGTTAACATTTATAATTTTTTCCTCATTTATATAAACGTCTGGATAATCTAAAGATTTATGTCTATTTGTAAAGTACATTGCAACAGTCTTTTTTACATTTAAGGTGTGACAACAACTTTTTAGCCAGGCAGAAACTTTTTTCAATTCCCCTGTTAATCTTTCAGCCACTTCACTTATATTTTTTCCATCAGTGAACAGAACAGTGTCGTCCGCATACATGATGGTGTTGATGTCACATACCAAAGGGAGATCGTTGATGTATAAACTAAAAAACAGTGGCCCTAATACAGAGCCCTGTGGAACTCCCATGGTGCAATTTTTAAGGGTGGACAGTGTGTGATTTACTCAAACACATTGTTTTCTGCCACTCAGGTATGATGTTATCCAGTTTATTGTCTGGTTGGACAGTCCATAGTTTGATAGTTTGCTTAATAAAATACTGTGGGAAACAGTATCGAAAGCCTTTCGTAAGTGTAGGAAGACAGCTCCCACTACCCCTCCTTGGTCTAGGTTTGATTTAATTTCTTAAAGGAAGTAGGAATAAGTGGTCTCTGTTGAATATTTTTTCCTAAAACCAAATTGCAAAGGATTTAAATAAGCATTGGTTTCAAGATGTTGGATTAGTTGCTCTGCCACAAGCTTTTCGTAGACTTTGGAGATGGTAGGGAGGATGGTAATGGGCCGATAGTTATTAACCTCTCGTTTGTCTCCGGACTTATATACAGGTACAACAACGCCAGTTTTTAATGCATCAGGAAATATATCATCTCTAATGGACCAATTTATTATTTTTGTCAGGACTGGGATCAGACTTTCTGAATGGGTTTTTAGAAATACACTATCCAACCCATGCAGGTCTTTAGCTTTGCTATTATTAAGTTGCCCAATAATCTTTTCCACCTTTGCGTCGTTTACAGGTGTCAGACTAAAGGTTGATGTATCACAGAATAATGAGTGGGAAGAGCAATGTGTTGGGAACAACTGGGCCGGCTTCTCAACAAAATTAATAAAATATTCATTAAGATATATTGCTAAGGTTTCAGTATCATTTTCAATATTGTCATTTATTTTGAGCTGTATGTCATAGCTGGTGTTTTTCTTTTTTCTAAGTAATTTATCAGTATTTTTCCATAACAATTTCCAATTTCCTTTTCCATCTTTAATTAAGTTGAGGGAAAAGTTTGCCTTTGTTTTTCTAAGCAATGTTATGATCTTATTTCTCAAACTTCGATATATCGAATAATCAGTTGTTAATCTGGTTTTGATAAACTTTTTTAGTGAGGCATCTCTTTTCTTCATTAATTCCCAGAGTTCAGCATTAAACCATGGTAAACTCTGTTTTTTAAGTTTTATTTTTTTTGTCTTTTTATACTTTAATAAAATATATCTTAAAACTGATATTAGAGCATTGCAGACTTGTTCACATGATTGATTTTCAGTTATTTTATTCCAGTTAATTTGCTGTATGTCATTTTCCAATCAAGATGAATCCTTCTTTGAGATAAATGATATCTCTTGGTTCTTTTTTGGTTGATTTTGGTCCCTAAATCTGTTTTTATTTAACTTTCTTGCAATTATTGTGAAATTATGGTATGATACTCCTGTTACTAAATTATATGTTTTCCCTATTCTTTCTGGTTTGTTTGTAAAGACAAGGTCTATAAGTGTTTGAGTAGTTTTTGTTATTCTTGTTGGTTTATTTATTATTTGTCGCATTTGTAGTGATTTCATAATGTTGTTGAGATTTTTCTTGCGCATTTTGTCAAGATATTAAAGAAACAAAGTATGACCCTCCAAGAAAATATAGGTTTATAAAAAGTAAATGTTAGGACGTATGTCAGGAGGGGTGTACGTCTTTCATAGAAAAAACGTGGAATAACTGATGAGGTATAAAGACTCCTAAAACACAATGTAAAAAAAGTAAGTAGGAAACAAAAACAAACAAACTTTGGTTTGAATGTTTTGTGTGACACAATCTGCTCTAATTATTGCATTCTGGTAATTATATACATGATGTTTCTCTACTTGTTTTGTATCACTACTAACTGGATTATAGTAATTGCAAAACAAAGTCCGGGCACAAAAAGCTAATCCTTCTGCCAACAGAAGGATTGGGCTTTAATATATGTAATTGCATTTAAGCCTAATCTCTCTTTGTTTATATTTGTTCTGTACATGTTACTACTAACCAAAAACAAATAAAAATAAAATAAAGCAAACATTTTCCCAGTTTTTATAAGCGAATCTATATTTTATTACCTTTCATGGGGAAAGTCATTTGTGAAAATTCACAGAATCATTCCATTGTATGTCACATACCTAAAAATATATTGTGATTAAGCGGATGTATTTATATGCACTGCCAAGCATCTGGGCATGTGTGCCATGGCTTGTGGTTTGAGGACTTTCCGACTGCAGCTGCCTCTATAAATACTGTACAGAGCTTTACATAAACGTGGTCGTCATTAATGTGGAAAGCTCTCCTCCCTTCCTCCTCTGCAGCACTAACTCGCATTTACTGCAACTCACAAATAGCCTCGTCTCAAGTTACAGCTCATCAGCTAGCACAGTTGTTCACAAGCTGATTTTTAAGGATGCTCAATTATAGGAATAAATTGTTCCCGTATTTCAAACAATAAATGCAAACACATAAGGCAGTGTTTGGGTTGTTACATGTTTAAAAATAAGCTGGTTTTCAAGTTATAGAAGGTTCCTCTCCAGGCAATACAAATATATAAAATTTATTCTTAGGGCTGTGTCCTGTTTAACTATTTTATTGCAGTTGGAGCAGAGGCCGGACTCAGAATGTGTTGTTTTTTTATGTGCTTTTAAACCAAAAGAAAAAGATGGCCTCAAATTACTATTTCTTAGTTTATTACTAATGTGCCTATTAAAGAAATTTGGAAGCAGGAACTTTCTCTATGTAAAACTGAAATGAATCAGATTCTGCTACAAGCTACTTGTATTTGCTTATGTGTGTACTTTTAGAAGTAACATATCATATAGACCGTTTCAAATTTAAGTAAATACAGCTTAATTCTAGTCATTATGTAATCCAGTCAAGTTAAATTTTTATAGGAATCAGTAAAAGGTTTTCTGTGTGAGGGAACCTAGCCAATTGGAGACACAAAAAACACTCTGATTTTGGCAATATTGTGCAGGTGAAAGAACAATGTTCTATAAACTTGTTTATTATATTTTAATGACATGGCAAGGATGTCACCAAGGTTCTTTATAATGTCACTGGAGCCCCATTCAACACCATTTAATGACAAAGCAGTTTGTATTTCTAGGTGTTTCTTGCTGCAACTTTGTTGAGAGATATCCCTAAAACTAAAATGATGATGTAGCATACTAATCACATATTTTTTATAGGCTACTATTTCACTGTCTCGGGGGCTTCTTTTGATTTTGTCATTTTATCCCTACAACTCAGAAATATATATAAAATTACACTGCCTGCTGCTGTATGGCAGAACTGTTGATCATAACAGGACAGCTGAGTTCCCTTGACTGGTTAATGACTACCACACTTCTACAACATTTCAAAACGAAATTTCTCCCTATTATTTTGATTTTGGTTTCATAGTCATGGAAGCTGCACTATGCTTTAGCGGTGTGTACTAGATAGTTTAAGATTCAAAGCTCAGATGATCCCTTAAATTGCATAATCCTGTTTTCTTTTTTATATATACAGGTGCTCCAGCTACCTCATACAGTGCAAAACAAGCAAAGTAGCTTGACTAGCATTGTTAAATGAACTGCTGGTATGAGTTCATGCTGGCGTGTGCTGGTTGTGTATTTTTGTTTTGGGGCTCTGCTAAACCGGCAACCTTTTCAGGGTGCACCCTGCTTTTTGCACACTTCTTGTACTGATAGGCTACAACATCCTTTAAGACCCTAATCAGAATAAATTTCTACAAAGAGGCATAAACTAACAAACAATCATCTCAACTTATAAATAAATAAAGAAAATCATAGAAATTATCCATGCCCTTGAGCAATCGAGTAAACCTCAGATATCAGCTTACTGTCAGCTTGGACTAATCATGCATATCGTTTCAATACTTTACTGCAAAATTGTCTAAAAGTAGTTAAAGACACTAAAAACAGCAGGTGGCTGAAAGAAAGAAAGAAGATGAGATCAAAAGAAAAAGAATGGGGGAACATCAAAAGAAGAAGTGAGCATGATGGAGCAAGCCTAGGGGAGAGGCAATTAAACACTCCCCTGTCTCACATACACATACACTGATGGTGTGTCAGTCGTGTCAGAGAAGAGGGCACATCCCTGTTGGGGATTAATTACCCAGTTGCTTTTCACTGCAAGAATTTGGGGATTTTTCTCCCTTTTCCCATTTAGTACATTGCACCTCTGCCCCAGGGATGCTCCACTCTACACGTGTAGAGCCCCCCAAAAAAATCTGACAGTTACTCTTTCGATGACTGTGGGGAAAACACTTGCTATAAGTTTAAATGTAATGAGAAGAAAAGAACAAGTTGCATTTACTATCTTTGGTTTTAAACTGCATTTCACACAGAATGCAAGCACAGACACAAACAGAGGTCTTTTACATTTTCTAGTTTTGATTCAGCATTAAATGAATTCTGCGACACAGGTTTTCTCCTCTCGGTTTAGTGTTAAACACCTTTGATTATACTTAAAACACACTCAAAAACTTAAACACATTCATTTACGGTTTTACACATCTGTAGGCAACTTGAAATGCCTTGCCTAAGGGCACATCAACATGTGGCAGGGGATGAAGCTGGAATTAAACTCACTACTTTATAATTGCAAGATAATAACTGTTGCCAACTGTTGCATCACAATTTATATCCAGTTTTCCAAAGTCCACATTTTTGAGGAAGTGTTTTAATTCATTTTTCGTAAAACACTGCTCAAAATAGATGCCATGTTTGAAGTGACATAAACAGTATATTGCCAAAAGTATCATCTTTCCATATCATTGAACTGAGGTGTTCCAATCACTTCCAGTACCAACAATGTAGAAAGTCATTGACAGGTTGACTGCTTCTACAAACATTTGTGAAAGAATGTGTCACTCTGAGGAGTTGAGTGAATTTCAGTGTAGTAATGTAATAGGATGTCAGCGGTGCAACAAGTCCAACTGTGAAGTTGCCTTGTTATTAATTATTCCACAGTTAACAGTCAGTGTTGTTAGAACAAAGAAAAAGGAACTGGAAATGACAGCGACTTCTCCATTAAGTGGTAGGACACATGAAGAGTCAGTGGATGCTAAGAGCATCCAAACAACAGAGCTCCAAACTTCATGTGATTTTCAGTTTAGCTAAAGAACAGTGTGTAGTGAGAATTGTGAAATGGATTTCCATGCCCATAGCTGCCAGCCCAGGACCAAGTTTAGAGCAAAACATCAGATGCAGGGTTGTTAAACAGGCCTTCTCTGGAATTTAGAGCAATGAAAACATCTTTCCTTGTGTGAAAACTCATTCCTCTCTGTCTGGCAAGCCACAGGATAGGTTTAGGTAAGAAGGTCGCCATTAAAACACCACTTGGTGTAAAGCTGTTTTCAGATGCTGGGATTAAGGAAGACCAAGACATTTTGGACAATTTTATGCTCCCAACTTTGGCTCAATAGTGCCATCATGGTGCCAACATGGCTGTGTACCTGTGTACAATACATGGTCCGTAAAGACATGGATAAGTACATTTGGTCTGGAAGAACTTGAATGGCCTGCACAGCGTCCTGATCTCACCCTGACAGAAGACATTTGGGATGAATTAGAGCAAAGACTGACATCAGTGTCTGACCTTACAAATATGTTTTAGAAGGAATGGCCAAAAATTCAAAAATTTGAAGAATATACAAACCATGTTGTGTACGGGTTGAAAAAAATAAAACTGAAAATCAACCTTTTTATTATCTAAACTACCACTGTTTGCATTGCTTGGGCTTATTTTGTAAATTGTCCTCATAGATTAACACATTTGCTTAAATGTTTGAACCTAATGACTGGGTAATAGGTAAATCATAGACTTTACCTATCTATAGATATATCTATATATATAGATATATATAGATATATCTATAGATAGGTAAAGCATAGACTTTACCTATCTATAGATATATCTATATATATCTATATATATAGAAATATATATATCTATCTATCTATATATATATAGATAGATATATATATATCTTTGACATCAAGGCTTCTATCAGATGTGCACAAGCCCACTAGACATTTCTACCTCCTCTTTGGTGCACATGGGGAAATTATAAATCTCAGAGTGGCACACCAATTTAAAACATTACAAACTGATTCAAAATCTATAAACTAAAAATAACCTTAATGCAAACCATTTACTAAACACTGGGTGACAATGACAAGTTCCAATCACACTGTTGAAAAAGTGCAATAAGAATTGGTTAATAGCAAAGGCAAATGCATTCGCTGACATGTGGACAACTCACCCCCTCACCCCAATGTAGTGCAGGTCATAGTTTAAACATTGCCTTATGTTCATAGAGTGTTTTAATATGCACTATCTATTTGGTTAAATCGTTATATAACAACTTCTGTTATTCGGTTATACCAATCTTACAACTGGAATGTGACTGGAAACATTTAGTCATACTTAACAGAGGTGAATAAAAAAAAAATCTCAAATCATCACACACACACACACACACACACACACACACACACACACACACACACACACACACACACACAAAATGAGCTTGTGACCCTTTCAACCCAGGTCACACAACATGAAAGCACCAGTATATCTCTCCTCCTCCTCCTTCCTTATTACCTTATTGTTTGAAGTCTACACCTCCTTTTGTACAGTAAGGAATCATTGCAGGTGGTGTTAAAACTGTCAGCTCATATCCCTGCACAATGAAGCTGGCCCAAGGCCAAACATGTATGGGTCCCTTTGTGTGGATATGATTGGAGCTCATATGTAAGGTAGCAGCAAGGATGACAGTTAGATATACTTCAGCACAATGGTGCTTTGTGAGCGTGTCACACAGGAATGTGCACAATGAGAAGGATAAACCATGCCAGAAGCAGTCCTGAGTCAGGGATGAAGTTTGCTTTCATAGTTCTGTTTTTCTCTTGGTTTCTCCTTCTTTTTATTATTCTGGATTTTCTCTGCCTTTCGTCCTCCACTTCTTCATTTTCAAGTTAACTTTTCTCATTCGCTGCCTCCCTTTTTTTTATCCCTTTAGGTGCCCTCCACCATCAAGAAGGAATTCGACCTGTGGAGCATTGTAGAGCAACATTGCAGTATGATGTTACAGCTTTGACAGATATCCCCACAAGGGCATGCAAAGGTGGAGTGAGCTATTATGTTTAGAGCCCTGTAGAAGCTATTTCCAAAGCTTCATATGAGAGTTGTTGGGGCTAAAACATTTAAATATTTGGAAATAAAACATTACAGAAACATTTCTTAAATAATGAAAATTATTGTGGGAAAAATATTTGAACAGTTTCAAAGTTTGAAGTATTTGAAGTTTGCTTTAAAAATTGTTCTTACAATAATTTGCTTACATTACCCAAGCATACAGAGTGCTCTTTTATATGATATAATCTTCAGGAAAAGTGGGTTTAAACATGCAAGAGAATAAAGGTTTATGTAAACTTTTTTGTAAGAACTAATAGTATAGTGTAACTTTGTTAACAAGTCAATTATTTCTAACATATACTTACCAATTATTTCAAACAAATAAGATCCTTTCTAAAGAAGCATATTTAAAAGTGAAGTCAAATATATGTGAAAAGAGACCAGTTTGAAAATAAATGGTTTCTTTGTACACAACAGTACACATCAAATTAGATTAAGTACCTGCAATCCCATCCTTAAAACTAATAAGAAAAAAAAATAAATAATACCAAAATGAAAATGTAAGACTTTTCTTGAATAAGCATCTGGCAGGGACATAAAAATCTTTTTACATACAAGAAAACCGTAACCATCTGTAAGGGTTTGGAAACTTTTATACTGGACACCTTTTTTTATCAACTTCACTATGTAGACCTGATTTCAGAATGAGCACCAGGTTTACATCAACTCCAGAAAAATCACAAACCCTTTCTAAGTGACAGACCAATTTATTTCACCATTTCTTTCAGTATTTTGGCAAGAAAAAGAAGATATAGAACTTCATTGTATTGTAGCAGCATCTTAAAGGACTAAAGACACACAGGCTTGGCAGATCAAAACAAAAATATGTGTGCCAAACCATGAGGCACATGTGCAGCTGTAAATACACCTCTGACTTTATGGTCACCATTTTGTGTTTATGTACCAGTGACTGTATAATTCCATTTAAACTCTATATTTTTACAGCTGGGTTTCACCACATGTCACTTCTTTTAAAGCAGCAAACGATGTCAGCACGTCCCATCCTGGAAGTCTTGCAATAAAAAATGGTTTGTTAAAGAGATTACCAGCCATTCTCATTACACCAGCTCTTACTTTTTTTAATTGTCTGGATTTTTGAAGCGGGGTTGTATAGAATTTTAACATTAGTCAGTGTCTTACCTGCGATAGATTGCTGTTTGAATAACCTTAAATTGAATTACCAGGAAGAGGGCCAGACAGGAGAACTATGCTAATGACTAGTCAGAGTTAGACAGGATTTTAAGACAGCTTTCTGCATTCACAGGAAAACTCAGATAAAAGAAATCCTGTAAACTGTATTTTATATACCTTAAATCTATGTGAAATACTGTTAAGCGTAACTGGCCGGAGTAAGTGTCTGAAGGACTGGAAATGTATCATAAGATGTTTGATGTTCTTTTTAATGTGAAGAATACTCCAGAAGACAGACTTTGGAGCATTTTAGCCTATTTTTAACTAATTAGTTGGTGTGTTTATAGTCACCGTCTATTTGGAAGATCCATTTGTGACCAAGCTTGAATTTTCTGGCTGATGTCTTGAGATGCTGCTTCAACATTGCCACATAATGTTTTTCACTCATGAACCATCTAATTAGCTCAGTGCACCAGTCCCTCCTGCAGCAAAATACCCTGCAGATCCTGTCACCCATGTACCTCACAGTTGGGATGTTTTAGGGTTTGTAAGCTCCCCCTTTTCCTTTATATGTAACTATAGTCATTATGACCAAATAGTGCATTACAAAGTGTAACCTGGCTTTTATGTTTCTGTTGGAGTAATGTTTTCTTCTTCTCTGTGTGGCATTTCAGCCCATGTTGGAATACGACTCATTTCACTGTAAATGACACTTTCTTACCAGCTTTAGCCAACACCTTTGCATGGTCTTTTGTCTTTGTTATATGTTTGATATGTACATTTCACACCAAAACACATTTATCCCTAGCGCTATAGAACTCGTCTCCTACTCTGATGCTGTCAAGCCTGGACATTGTCAGGATCTGTCTGTTAGGTTTGTGTTTGTTTACTTTTTGCTCAGCCAGGTGCTATCCTATTCATTTCTGGTTCGTGTTTATGTTCTTAGTCTAGTCCTTGTTTTCTTGTATTCTGGTCACCTCCATGCTCTCCTTGCTCATTTGTGTTAATTGGTCACTCCCTCTGTCTCCCTGCAGCCCTGGTCCATACCTGTGCCACATTCATTTCTGATTACCTAGTCTCCCAGCTCATTGGTTCTCACTTCACTTCCCTCAGTTTAAGCTCTCTGGTTTGGATTGTTCTTGACTGGTTCTTTCTGTTAACACCTTATTGTCATCCTGTAATAAACCCTGTGTTCTTTTTGTCTGAAGAGACATATGCAGAACTTTTTTATTTAGTTAAAAATTATTGTGCTGTGGTTGGCCAGCCAAATAAATCGTGGGAGCGTTTAGCAGCAGCATGCCATTTTCTCCAGGTGCGACCATAAGTTATCCATCTTCCTCCTCTTAGGTTGGAGGAAGTGTTGGAGGGGTTTGAGGACCTGCCTCCGTCTTTAGAGCCTCAAGGGTTCCGCCGCAGATCTTCAGGGCCCCAGCTTCCACGCCATTCTCCAGAGCTCCTCCGAGGGTGTTCCACGGACCTCGGCCGGCCTCCGGACCACCTGCTCCTTCGTCACAGGCCTCCTAGACTCTATCTCAGTCAGCCACTGTGGTCACAACCTCCTGGCCGTCCACCTGAACTCTGTGCCTGCTCGGGATGACCTCCCGGCCGTCTACCTAAACTATTTTGTTTTGTTTTCTGTTTCTTCTATTAAATCTTTTCACCAACTTCACTCATCCTGTATTTGGATCCTACCTTAAAACTCAGCATGACAGACAAACATGCTTATACTTCCATATTATTGTTTGAGCAGATTAACATGGCATCTGGAAATTGTACCCAAGGATGAACTACACTTGAACGGAGCTACTCAATCCTTTTATTTTATTAAACGTCTTGTCTTTTTTTTCCTATGATGTCACACAAGGAAGCTGTGTGTTTGAAGTGTTTCCTTAAAATACATCCACAGGTTTGCTTCCAATTAACTTAACTGAATTAACCTATAAAAAGGTTACAAAGTTATTACATCATGTGGCCTTTCATCAGTTTCCAAATTGTGATAGTAATCTTAAAGTGTTCAATCTTCTTAAAATTCAATTCAATTCAGTTTTATTTATGTAGTGCCAGTTCACAACACGTCTCAAGGCACTTCACAAAGTCAATTCAGTCAAATCATACAGATTTGAAGTCAGGTACAATAGATTCCAATTAATCCTAATTATTGAACATTACAGTCAGATTCAGTTATTTATTCAAATTGGTTAAACAGTTTTTCTATCTAAGGAAACCCAGCAGATTGCATCCAGTCAGTGAATTGCAGCATTCACTACTCCTGAATGGATGAGCATGTAGAGACAGTGGACAGTCACTGGCGTTGACTTTGCAGCAATCCCTCATACTGAGCATGCATGTAGCGACAGTGGAGAGGAAAAACTCCCTTTTAACAGGAAGAAACCTCCAGCAG
>JAHUTJ010002287.1:0-13600 GCA_036250325.1 Characodon lateralis
GTTAAAAAGGAGTTTTTCCTCTCCACTGTCTCTACATGCTCATCCAGGAGGAGTGAATGCTGCAAGTCACTGACTGGATGCAATCTGCTGGGTTTCCTCAGATAGAAAAACTTTTTGTCCAGTTTGAATAAATAACTGAATCTGACTGAACTGTTCAATGATTACAATTAATTGGAATGTGTGAACCTGAGTTTGTGAAGAGCCTTGAGACGACATGTGCTGTGAATTGGCGCTATATAAATAAACTGAATTGAATTGAACAGTCCCAAAAAATGGACAATACATTAAATTACATTTATTTATTTAAATGTCCAACAAAAATTACCAAAAAACCCGTTTATGTAATTATCTGATCTGAGGCCCTGCCCCCCACATCAAAACAGGGCCAAACGTTTGAAGCCGAAAAAAAAATCTGCAAGTTCGAAAAAAAAAAACTTGAATCTGAAAAGTAGTTTTGAACTTTTTTTTTTCCAGTTTCACATCAGTTTTTTTTCAGTTGCAAAACCTTTTTTACAGTTTTCAAATTTTTTTGGGGGATGTTCAAAATAATTTTTCAGGTTCAAATGTTTTTCTTTTGAACAAACTTTTATTTTTCAGATTCAATTTTCTTTTGTTTGAACAAACTTTATGGCCCGAATTTAGCTCCATAATTGTCTCTTCATTTTTTTTATTATACATCTTTACAGTTTTAACACTACCTCTATATATTACTTATATATATATATATATAGATAGATATATATATATTATTATTTTTTTTTCTATTACATATGAATTATTTTGTTCAGTATTTTTTATAGTTTTTTACCCAATCTATTCTTTATTAGTGTCCCATTTTTGCATGCAGATATTTCTTTATATTTATATATAGATTCTACAAATGCATTTATAAAGTAGTTTAAGTTTTTAATTATTTTTACATCAGTTTTTCTTATCTTATTGTCAATATATATATATATATATATATATATATAGTCAGTCAGTCAGTCATTTTCTACCGCTTATTCCATAGTGGGTCACGGGGGAGCTGGTGCCTATCTCCAGCAGTCTACAGGCGAGAGGCGGGGTCACCCTGGACAGGTCGCCAGTCCATCGCAGGGCAACACACAGACAACCAGGCACATACTCATTCATACACCTAAGGGCAATTTAGAGTGACCAATTAACCTAACAGGCATGTCTTTGGACTGTGGGAGGAAGCCGGAGTACCTGGTGAGAACCCAACATGCATACTCCATGCAGAAAGACCCCCGGTCGGGAATCAAACCCAGGACCTTCTTGCTGCAAGGCGTATGTACTCCAGGAATAATAATTACATTTTGGTTAAAAATCTTTTTACTAAATGAGATTTCTATTTTGATCACAGTAACTGCTTGATGAGGAGAAATGTTGATAGAGTGTTTTTTTATTACCTCGTCTGTTTTTCCACCCTTCTTGGGAAATCTTTGACAGATCTTGTGACAAAGACCAGACGTATGAGTCAGGCTAAGCTGCAGTGTTCAGTTAAAAAGGTTTGCACCCTGAGGTCTGTATGTCATATATTCAGTCAGAACAGATGCAAGGTGCAACACAGAAACCTCCTTAAAGGAAACAGAACGCACTGTTTCATTAACTGCAGACTGCAGTGACATCATGGTGGCACTGCTCTAGTTCTTCTGTTCAATGTAGTCATTGTTTCTGTCATGCGCTGTTCGTTGTGTGTGCAGAAAACCCACACAATGTCCAACACTCACATCCCAGTCATGCTTTCTATTTCTGAAATGTGTTTGTCTGTTTGCACCCTGAGCAGATCTGCATTCAGAGAACCAGATGTCTGATAGTGCTGCAGGGAATCAGCCTCTGAAAGGAGTTCACTATCAGAGCTAAAGCAGAAAAAATTACTTTTCAGGGTTAAAGATCAGCCCAACCTGCCTTCCCACACACACATTATCTAAATGGCCACAATACACAGAGCAGACCCCAAAAACACAACACCTTTGAAGAAGAGGGTGATGATCTGCTGCACAAAAGCATTAAATGACCTGTGAGCCACTGTGTCTGCTAATGTGAGCATGCATGTGTTAAACATGACATCTCTGAAAACATCTGAAACCAACAGCAGAGCTGCTGATAGACAGAGGAATCACCCACGACTATACATTCACACTGAGAAGTCCATGTTCTGCAGTTTCTAGATTTATAAGAGGAAATTTAAATTCAGAGGTCAAAAACTGGTTAAATCCAGCAATTAATGAAGCTGGGAGGAATGGTTCCTTATCCTGATTTCAGTATATGGTTATAAAAAGAAAGTACACCCTTTTTACATAGCAGGACAAGAGATAATAACAAGAATCTGGTCTTTACCAGGTTCTTAAATGATTGAAATGTTGCTTCAGGTTTTAAAGCTATCACTGTTTACTATTAACCTTATAGGTCCAGTTAATTATATTATCTATAACGCTCCAGACCACAACAGAAGTCGGGTGAGGTTACCTTTAGAACCGGTTTATGTCTTGTCCTTTTATTAAATGAAGTTTTATTTCCCCAAAGGGGCCTCGTTATTTCTGTATCTACTTGGTCTCCTCTGCTCTTTGTGTCTCATTAAATTCCTCCTAATAAAAATCAAAATTCAGATATCTAGAATGAGATTCTTCCTACCAACAAACAACATCTCAGCCATCTCCAACATCCTTCTTCCTAGAATGAACTAGAGACCTTATTTCTTATTCGTGCAACTGTAATTCTAGAAATCTTCAAACTGAATACCTGCTAAAAATATTGATATCTGTATTTTCAGCAAGAGGAAAGCAGACCTGACCAACATGAACACCACGATTCCTGTTGGACGGACCGTGTTTGAGACGCGGTCCGTCTAAAGGCCTTAGAGACACAACTTCTGCTACCCATCAATCTGGGAAGGGTTATTGGTTCATTCCATCTTTCTACAGAGAAAGATAATTCCCAAGTCCCCGGCCCAGCAGATTCAGCCCAAGGTCAGAGCATGAAGCTCAGAGAAATAACCAAAAACCCAAGAGATTCACCTTTAGACTCTACAGACCTCAGTTAGAAGGTTAAAGGCTAAAGTTCATGACAGGACATGTAGGAAAACATGGAAATGTGGCTGGTTTGGAAAGGTTATATTTATTTATATTCCTGTAGCGTCAGGAATATTTGCAGGAATCTGGGATCTTGTAGACTAGAGTCCAGGTACTGGAGTCAGAGCATCTTTCATAAGAGCATCTAGTCTTACCCCAGGGCTGTCATAGGCCCAGTATCTGTGATTGCTGTGATTTACCCACAAGACCTCTGTAACAATGTCCTTTGGACAGGTAAGACCAAGTAGACATGTTTGACCATCATGCACAACATCATGTTTGGAGGAAACCAAACACAGCACACCATCACAAACACCTCAGACAAACTCCAAACATGGTGGTGGAGGGCCCATGATTTGGACTTCTTCTGTAGCCACATGATTTAAAGCTAAAGGTTGGTTCAAACTGTGTGAACAACGATCCCAAACACAGCAGCTAATTTACGACAGAATGGCTGAAAAAACAACAACAATGAAGGTGCAGTAATGGCCCAGTCAAAGTCCAGACCTTAACCTGATTGAAATGATGTGGTGGGACCTTCAGAAAGCTGTGCAGATGCACAACTGGAGCAACATTGGGAAGAAGAGTAGACCAAAGTTCCTACATGATGACGTGAGTCAGACAGAAACCCCTGCTGGGAGCTGTTGCTGCTGTAGGAGGTTCTACAAGCTGCTGGATCATTGGGTTGACTTTTAGAATCTGGTGAAGTCCAAATCATGTTCATTATACCCTGATATATTAAACCCTAGACCTACAAGACGATGCACTCTGTTTTTGCCATGACTGTATATATTGTTGTGTTGATATTGTGGACATTTATGCTTTCATCTCCATCACACATTCCCAACATGCTCCACAATTACATGTATGATCATTTTAGTGATGATGTCATGTTTATCTGAGCAGTTGTGATGAAGGCTCCAATAATCTCACCCTGACCATCGTCACATTCGAGCTATCCTGTGGCTCGGTTATAACGGTTTCCTGTTTACAGAGATAAACAGGAAACGCTTTTATCTGACCAAGCTGGAGACAGAGGACATGAAAGCCAGCATGTCTCTGAACCACAGGGACCTGGGGAATGACAGGACATGACTGGAATGCCTCAAAACATTTTATCTGCACTTACAGATTGTCATCCTCACAGTTTACTGCAGGGAGGACTGGTTGAGATCCTAAGCTGTGTCTAAAAGTACCCAGAGAAAGCTTTTTTGTTGATGTTTTGGTTCTGATTAAATTCTGGTACGTATGTAGCACGACTAATTACAAAGTCCATTTTTGTAGCACTTTGCAAAGGTTTTACCCCCCCTCTTTTTTTTTGAATGCTACAGCAATAAATTTTATGTATTCTATTGGGATTTTATTTGACAGACCAACACACAGCGGTGCATTATTGTAGGGAAAGAAAATGAGTGAAAGAAAAGTATGCATTTGTATTCAGCCCCCTTGACTCAATACTTTGTAACCTTGCTCTGCAGGTCCAGCTGGAGGTCTTTTACCAGATTTGAACAATTAGAGACTCAGATTTGATGGAGGACATCTGTGAACATCAGTTTTCAAGTCTTGCACTGTATATTTAGGGTGGTGGTCCTGCTGGAAGGAGAACCTCCACCCCAGTCTCAGGTCTCCTGCAGCCTCTAACAAGATTATCCTGGGTTTAATTCCATCTGTCTTCCCATCAACTCTGACCAGATTTCCCCACAGCATAAGGCTGCCACCACAATGAGTCACTATGAGGATAATGTTTTGAGGGTGTTAGCTTTCCAACAGATATAGTGTTCTGCATGTTGGCTAATAAGTTCAAATGTTGTCCCATCTGAGCAGAGCACCTTCTTCCATGTTTGTTGAGCCATCTGCATGGCTTTGGGTGAACTTTAAGCAGGACGTCTTATGGCTTTCTTTAAGCGATCCATAAAAAGTCAGAATTGTGAAGTGATGACTGTCACTGTCATTCTGACCTTTTATGGTCAAGAATTTCCCACTTGAGCTGTGGATCTCTGCAGCTCCTGCAGAGTTATCATGGACCTCTTGGCTGCTTCTCTGATTAATGCTCTCCTTGCCTGAAGCATCAGGATGTTATATCCAGACCACAGATGGTGTGATTGAATGTTACGCAGGTCCTGTCTTCTTCAGTGTTAAATGCGATTCGTCACCTCTGCTTTACAAAGGTCATGTCCAATTCCTAATTCCAAGCTAGACATCTAAAGTCTAATCTTATCATTCACACATGTCACATGATCTACTCATCCACATACAACATGGACCAGAAATAAATGCCTCACTATTGGTTTTCTTGACTAAAAAAACACACATTTAAGTATATTGATAATTTTCTTGCAAATATGCCTGACGCTACAGGAAAGAAATTAACAATATAACCCTTCCATACAATCCATACTTTAGTGTTTGTCTAACTGTCCTATCGTGACCTTTAACCTTTAACCTGCTAACGGAGGCCTGTAGAGTCTGAGATGGAGCTCTTGGGTGTTTGGTCGTTTTTTTCAGCTTCACGCTCTGACCTTGGGCTGAATCTGTTGGGACGTCCACTCCTAGGAAGATTGGCACTTACCATCACACCTCCACCACCGTGCTTGACAGTTGGTCAAAGGCATCGTTTTGAATTTTTTCCCTTCTCTCTGTAGAATGACGGACCCCAAATAGTTCATAGCCCTTCCCAGAGTGAAACAAAAGTAGCTTTTCCATGGTCATTGCTGATATCTTTCCACTTTGCTGTTGGGTTAACACACACCTGTATGCTTCGGAGCAGCAAACTGTCAAAACTCCCAGGGTTTCTAGAGGTGTTTATACTGGTGATAATCACTTAATCAGGTCAGTTTGATTGGGCAACTATTTTCTCATTTTAGGAATAAACCAGAAATGAAACCATCACTATTTCCTGGTTAAAAACAGACATTTTTGATCCTCCTACAAATATTTCTGATGTTACAGTGCAGAAATTAAAATGGAAACTTCTTATTTTCAGTGCATGATTCTGTCTTCTTTTCCAGAACATTTCCAACCTTAAATGCAAACACTCTGTGGTTCCCAGTTGTTTACCTGGAGGTGAACCTGAGCACTTTGGAGATGAGCCCGGTTGCCAGCTTGTTGACGCTGGTTTCCGATGGTGACCGACACAGCGCCCCGTCCGACTGTCCCAGCTCCAGTTTCTTCTGCTTCTTCCTGAGCTTCCTGCGGTAAAACACCTCCAGCAGCTCCATCGATGCAAATCTCAGTCTGATACGTTCTGGTTTCTAGTCTGCTGCCTTCTTGTCAGCCTACTGTCTTCTCCTTATTGGGGTCCCAGACTGTTCCATTTGCTCCCCCTTTAGTCTTTGACCCTTTGGGATCTTTGATTTAGAAGTTAAGAAATCCTGCAATCGCCAAGAATGACGTTTCTTTACTAAAATCTTCACTCCAACTTCACTTCTTCTCTAACCTACAGACGTCTTCTTCTGTGCTGTCTTTTGATGAACATTGTCTGCATTGCTTCTGCAAAAAGGTTGCCCTATCTATGCAACAAGTTTCTTGCAGAATCTTCGGAGAAACATTTGCATCAAAGAATGAATTTTCAGTGCTTATCAGATCCTTTTTCCGAACCAACAGCACAGAGTCTCATCTTCTCTCCACCATCCTCTCATATGCCTCTTTGTCTTCGTTTGAGTCTGACACTGGCGGGCCGAACCGTGCTATCCCCGCCCCCCTTTCCAGTCCCCAGCTTGTTAAGCAAATCGAGCAATCAAGCGTCATTAGGCCTTCGTATGATTAAAGCGTGAAATAAACATCCTTGGCACAACTTGGTCTGGACAGCAGCCGTTGATCTTTGAGCAAGGGACATCAGAGAGGAGGATGGGAGGAAGGGAGAGGAAGAGGGAGACATAATGAGACGCTGGATAGGGAGGGAGAATGGAGGGAGGGAGATAAGTGTGGTTAGATTGTTTGGGTGGAGATGGGGAGGAATGGGGGAGTGATTGGACTGATAGAGAGGAAATGCTGAGACAGATAAAGAAGAGGGAGGATTAAAAAGGGCACAGGGAGCGTTTTAGTTTTACACCGACGCAATGAACTTGGTATAAGTTTGGGTTGAAAATTGAAAGGGTAGGAATAAAAAGCAGAGGTCAGGAGGAGGATGGGTGATGAAGAAGAGCCAATGGAGGATTCAGTTGAAAACAGACCGATACTGCTGCAGAGTTGATTATTAATGCCAGGGGAACAGTCTCATGATGCAGAATGTGGCCGCTGCTGTGAACAATGGCGTGATTATTATTGACGACTCAGATTATCACCGTCTGTCAAACGTGGGTCCAAACACAGTCACAGATAAAGGTTAGGATCACTGATAAGAGCTGGAGAAATCTCTGAGGATGAATCTTGGCCCACTCCTCTTTCATACATTGATTAAGATTATTGAAGTGCTCAGCCCTTAGAATGTCCCCTTAACAGCATTCTAATCAGCCTGAGGCCTGGACTTTGACTGGACCATTGCAACACATTTTGGTCTCATCTGGTCTTCTGGTTCATTCAGAAGCAGCTTTGCTAACCTAAGTTCTGCTGTCATTTTGTTTTCATAGAGAAAAGGCTTCTTCCTTTAACACTTCCAAGCAGCCATACTGGTTCAGTGTTTTTAATCGTCCTGTCATGACCTTTAACCTTTAAGCTGTTCACTAAGGCCTGTAGAGTCTGAGATGGAGCTCTTTAATTGTTGGTCATTTCTTTGAGCTTCACGCTCTGACCTTGGGCTGAATCTGCTGGGACGTCCACTCCTGGGAAGATTGGCAGCTGTCTGAGATGTTTTCCACTTCGAAATAAAATTTCTGTCTGCAGAATGATGGACTGCAGATAATTTGGAGATGACCTTTTAACCCTTCCCAGATTGATAGGCAGCGAGTCGCTTTTCACAGCTCACCTGCTTCTATTGGGGTTCTCCTGCTGATAACCGGTTAATCCATTCATTTATTTATTACTTTTAAACTTTTCAAATGATTTCAGAGTGATCAGATACAGATTAGTTCATAGATGTAATATGTTAAACATTTAGCTTTCTAACAAAACCCATGTTCGCTGTAACTTTGCCCAGACCGACCATCCAGCTTCACGTCAGTATAGTCAAACAATCAGAACAGGTGCAGCTGTGAAATAATTTAGCTGAAATCACTCCAGCCCCCGAATGATCAGACTGATTGCTATAGAAGAGATGCAGATGTGCTGAAATGATGGTTTTCGAGTGCTTGCAATGGTAACCACCAAGGAAAAGCTGCAGACATCATTTTGAGCTTCAAGCACTTCAAGCTGAGAGGTGCAGCTGCAGAGATGAAGGCTTCAGGACGGGTGTTTAGCAGGATCCCGGAATGTCTCTTACAAAATGACGTAGCCACCAGGGCAGAGCTTACTCAACTCCGGCAGCAGGTTGATAAGAGTACATCTGGACACACACCTTTGTACACAAAGGGCAACAAAGAAGCTGCTTCTGCCCAAGACAACCAGGGCGGACTGAAAATCTGTAGGAAGGGTGAGGATGGACAGCAGAAGACTAGACCAAAGTTACTTTCTTTGATGGGCCCTCCTTACCATTGTTTGGGACATCTGGAGGAGAAACGCTGACAGCTACCATGAGTCCTGTGTGGTGCCAAAAGTAGCACATCCTGATCTAATCCATGTGTGGGGTTCCTTCTCCTCCAGGGAAGTGGGCTACCTCCCAATTCTTGCTAACAACACTGCCATGAATAAAGAATAGGAGGAAAATGTCCCCAAAAAGCAACTTAAAACAGTCCATGAACAATCTGGTGATCTTTGGGATTTTACACCATGACGGAGCAACATATCACGAAGCTCAAGTGATAACAAACTGGCTCAAAGATCAAAACATTAACATTTTGGACCTGTGGGCAACAAGTATTCCAGATCTGAACCCACTGAGAACCTATGGTCAGTTCTCCAAAAGCAGGTGAAGAAACAGACGCCTACAGACTGCCTTTAAGCAAGAAGGCATGGATCGTCATAAGTCGGGATTCAGTCCACAAGTGCATATCCGACAAGTCAGAATTAGTCCATATTAGTAATTAATTTTAACAGATTTGCTCATAAATACTCAGAACCAACACACATTCCTCCAGAAAAAGCAACTATTTTTATCATTAACTTCCAAACAATTATAAGGAGTGATTAAAAGAAACATGATGGGAAACAGGACCTTCTTCCGACTTGGATCTGCAGTGAGTTACACGAAGAATCTGCTGTAAATATTTCACTTTTCTATTTGAAAAAACAAACTGGAAGGACCGCCATGTTTGTATGACTGCAGGGTGTGTCATCTGATCATGAGGTTTATCTGTTGCCGTGGGAAACTGCTGCAGCCCACAATAATCTTTTCTCTGATCTGCACGGAAAATTGGGTCTCAGAACAGATGGTTCTGGATGTGTGATTGTTGAGCTTCTGGACCTGAGCAGAAAAGTTCTGGTTAAAACTAAAAGTAGCATAATTTGTTCTGAGGAGATTCTGGATCAGCTCAGAGCATTTCTCTGCCTGCTTTGGACCAGAACTGTATGAATAAAACAAATTAAGGGAAACATGTTAACCTACACAAAGTTCTGAAATCTGATGGGAATGTTTTTGTAAATTTGTAAAATCTCTTTCAGTCACCGACCCAGAGTCGCTCACCTATTCCCTCACCACGCTCTGCAGAGTGAAAAAGTATTTACCCCCCTATAAGGAAATATAATTGCTCCTCTTTATTGAACCATGAATTAACTGTGATTAATCACATTGTTTGACATGCTGAATGCAGGTACACAACTCCCCAAAGAACCAGTTTGAAACAGGTTCAAGTCACTTAAATGGAAGTCCATAGTCCATTATGTGTGTGTGTGTGTGTGTGTGTGTGTGTGTGTGTGAGAGAGAGAGAGAAGGAGTATTTGGATTTCATGCAACCGTGAGGTGATGCTGTTTTAGAGGAATGTGGTGATTCAGCCAAAGAAACATGTAGGAGGAATGAGACACAGAGGTCTAAAAGGTAACCGAGGGAAGACGGGGTTAAAACTAAAGGAGGGAAGGAGATATGGGAGGAGAAAACAAGGAAAGGAGACAAGGATAGGGAAGGATGTGGGAAAGAGGGAGTGAAGAAGCAGGTCAAGAAAAGGAAAGGAAAACATGGATAAAACTGGGAGCCTGTGTTTATAAATCAGTCTATCTGTCCTCTCCAGATTAACACCCAGCCTCCTGGGGCTCTGATGGCCCACTTCCTGTTTCAGGATAGCCAATAGGAGCCTGGCCTTCCAACCCTCCTGGACTGAGCGGTATCTGATAACAGCGGGGGCCCGGGGGAATAGTGGGAGAACGGAGCCGCTCCGGCTGTTTGTCCGACTTTGGAGTCTGAATAATCCACCAACTTGTTGCTGCCTTTGATACGCTGCAGCTTAAAACCTGGAGGTTCCTCCTTCAACAACAACACGTCCTGGAGCTGGGCTGCGAACAGAGACAGCAGCGCCACGCTGAGGTGGTGATGTGCACTACACCCACAGAAGATGAGCTCCATATTAGGCTGTAAATAGCTGAAGTAAAGTGTTAGTATTTATAGACTGTTTGTGGGTACAGAGTGACCAGAAGGTCGGCAGGGTTTTGGACCTGTAATTTCATCATGTTTTCATTCCAAGCAGTCAGACTTTCTTTCCTTAGCAGTCAATTTCTGAGGCTTTCTGAAGGTATTACAGACATTGTTGGACTTCAGCTGCTTTTTCACTTAATTTTAGTCTTCTTCACATAGATGAAGAATGAGGCCTAAAATGATCTTCAGCAGAGGATCAGTCTGAAAGTCCTGTCCTTACCAACTATAACAGCATGCTTTGATAAAGTATGTACCCCAACTGATTTCTGAAATGTTTAGACAAAAATAACTCGTGTTAATACAGTCAGTTTTTGAATGATGATTTTAATTAGATTTATTTGCCTCAATTTTACTAACTACACTCAGGCCTGGTGTGTGTTGGATCTGCAGGAGGAATAAATCACTAAAACAGAACCTACATGAAAACATGAAGTAGGCTAAACCATCTCAAACAGCAACACATCATGCCCCAAGATAAAGAAATTCAAGAACAGAAGCAAGTCAGTCTGGAAAGGCTTAAAAAGCCATGTCTAGAGGCTTTGGGACTCAGGAGAACCACAGTCAGAACCATTTATCCATTTATCAAACCTGGGACAGTGTAGAACCTTTCCAGAAGTAGCCAGCCTACCAAAATTATTTCTAGCACTCATCAATGACTCATTGAGGAAGTTCCAGAAGAACCCAGAACAACATCTAAAGCGCTGCAGGCCTCACTGCCTCAGTTAAGGTCAGAGGTCAGGATTCAACAATGAAAAGAGAGACTAGACAAAATGGTCTCCATAGTTGAGGTCCAAGACCAGAACCCCCGATGACCTGAAAAAACATAAAAACCCATCTCACATTTACCGAAAAGCTTCCCAAGACTTCAGGGAAAATATTCTGATCAGACAAAAGTGGACCTTTCTGGAAGGTGTTTGTCTTGTTACATCTGCTGTAAAACTAGCAGCATTTCAGAAACAGAACATCACACCAACAGTAAACTATGGTGATGGCAGTTTGATGGTTTGGACTACCTTACTTCCTCAGAACCTGGACGACTTGCTGTCATTGATGCAACCATATTCTGAAGGAAAGGTCCGACCATCAGTTTGTGACACTTTGTTTATGCAGTAGGAGAATGATCCAAAGCACACCACCGACTCCACCTTTGGATGGCCAAAAAATACAACAAGATTAAGATTCTGGGGTGGCCTAGTCAAAGTCTGGAGTTAAATCTGATTGAGATACTGTGAATTACCTTAAACAGGCTATTCATGCTGGAAAACCCTCAAATGCGGATGAATTAAAACAATTCTTCCACAGTGATGAAAAAGATTCATTGTCAGTTATCCCAAACACTGCATGGCAGTTGCTGCTGCCACAGGTGGAACAACCAGTTATTAGGTTTAGGGTGTTCCCAGAAACAGAATTCAACAAGGGGAGGGAGCATTTAGTTTCCATGCTCCTCAGCTCAGAAACAAATTCAGTTTTAATTTAAAAATCACCAGACAGTGATTCCTGCTCATCCCAGTTTGACCTCTGAGATACAACATTAAATCACACGGAGGCAGAAAACACAGACAGGAAACATAGGTGAAGGCCCAACAGCTGACGGTCATGCTTCCTGTTTTAAATGTCTGGGTCTCTGACAGTAAAAGAAACTGATTTATCAACACTGGAAGGAAGAGTGAAGAATACCATCAGGGAATCCCAGCCAGCAGCATCCACGTCCTCATTCCTGTTTATGTTACGAATAACAATGCCAGAAACCATCCAAAGCCTCAACACTCTGATGTTTGAACTCAGCATGATAGCATCCACTGTTAGATACCAGTTGGATCCCTGAGAAACCACTGGGCTATTGCTGTCCAAGGTAAAAGGTTAAAGGACCAGCTGATTGAGAATCAGAGCCATCGCTTACCGGTTTCTGATGCGTAGTTGGACCGCCGAACATGGCC
Organism: Characodon lateralis; assembly: GCA_036250325.1. Taxonomy (NCBI): domain Eukaryota; kingdom Metazoa; phylum Chordata; class Actinopteri; order Cyprinodontiformes; family Goodeidae; genus Characodon; species Characodon lateralis. Next base: position 12,610 of record JAHUTJ010002287.1, read on the forward strand.
TGCTGTGACTGGACGACGGGGTTTCCTGTTGTGGAGGTGGTGACAGTGACGGGGATTGAAAACAGAGAGTAGGAGGAGGTGAGGGAAGACGAAGAGCGGCCGTGGAGTTTGGTGTGGTAAACTCCTCGATGTATCCGGGATCGAACTCCCTGCAGGCAGAAAGGCCATAGACAGGAAATTTATTCCAAATTATTCTTTTTTTTTTTTTTTTTAAGAAATTTATTCCCACTAGAATCCTTTATTTTAAATTTTTCGACAGTCTGTAGACAGAAAAGAGAGGGAGACATTCGACAAAGGTTCCCAGGTCCGGGACGGCCGCATTGAGGACCATAGCCTCGCGAGCTTATTGCCTACACCACCAATTTTACTAAACAAGGAATTCATGAAAATTTAAGTGCACATTAATTAACATATTAACTTTAAGCATCAATGTAAATATGCTGGAATTAGCACTGGAGCTAATTTTCATCCGCTGTCTCAAGGCAGGTAAAGACAATAAACATTAAATAAAACTATATACAGAGAACACAGATGACACATAAAGACAAGATACTAATAAAATTAATTTACAATAAACTCAGATTAACAGGCCCAGGAAAACACACAATCTACCTGTGAACATATGTCTGGTTAGTTTTCAACCAATGAGAAGTTTTCTGAGAGTTTTAAATTTGGAGTAAAGTGCCACAGTTCCTGACATGAACTGGTGGTGTGTTCCACAACTGCGTACCCCTGATGGACGCCACCATCCTGCCAAATTTAGTCCTGCGCCGTTGTACGTTGCAGTCTCCTCCGGTCTAGTGTCTATTCTATGGGGTAAGAACGCTGTCAAAAACAACGTGTATGTAAAGAGGGAAATGTGTGCATATTAGTCAACAGTTGTGCTTAAGTAAAATCCAAAAGAGGTATTGTATATTTTCTCTATAAGAATACAAAATAAAATGTTACAGCTTCAAGAAATTACAAACACAAAGTTCAAGTTTACAGTTGT
>JAHUTJ010002288.1:0-13596 GCA_036250325.1 Characodon lateralis
GAAAATCTATGGGGTATTGTGAAGAGGAAGATGCAATATGCCAGACCCAACAATTCAGAAGAACTGAAGGCCACTACCTGAGCAGTGCCACAGACTGATCGACTCCATGCCACACCAAATTGCTGCAATAATCCTGGCAAAAGAAGCCCCAACTAAGTATTGAGTGCTGTACATGCTCATACATTTCATGTTCTTACTTTTCAGTTGGCCACATTTCTAAAAATCCTTTTTTCTGTATTGGTCTTAAGTAATATTCTAATTTTCTGAGATACTGAATTTGGGGTTTTCATTAGTTGTCAGTTATAATCATTAAAATTAAAAGAAATTAAAATTTGAAATATATCAGTCTGTGTGTAATGAATCAATATAATATACGATAAAGTTTACTTTTTAAATGGCATTACTGAAATAAATCAATTATGTCATGACATTATAATTTTATGACCAGTAGTTGTATTTACAATATAACAAATAGAATGGAAAAATAGCAATAAACGGCATTTTAGTCTAATATTTTAAAATATGTGTAGTGAAATTATACTTCTTCATTTTTAAACCTTAGTAAGGCTTCGCATTTTGGCTCATATTCTGTGATGACGCTGTGGTGACGCAGGCCCGTAATGACGTTTGCTTTTGCACTGTGCCTAGATAAGACTTGTGCATCCAGCTATGGCGGCAGGCTACAAGCTCCCCAGCCGCCAGAGGAGGACCGTGCTGGGTAACGGCTGCCTTACGCCCCGCCAGGGTTAGAACAGAGAGGCGTCCCGTATGACTGCCAGCTGTGGAGGTTCTGCTGCTTGGATGAACTAACATCACGTTAGCATTCGGCTAGCGAGTTTGTGACCTAACAATGAGCCTGGCTGGTAAATGTTCTAATGTCATGTTGGTGTTCGAAAGCTGTTCTCCACTGAACACTGGCTCCGTTTACGGCCCGACGCGCTGCGATTAGAGGGGGACTAGAAATGACTTTACTGCAACCTTGAAGAGCTAAGGCGGAACGTCGGCTTGCATTGTTTGTTTCTAACTGTGGGCTATGCGGTTAATGCAGAGCTTAGCTGCTTTGTCGGCTAACTTCGAGTTTTTTGCTTCTCAGTTTATGTAACGTGTTTGAAATGGACAAAAATGATGGCTATAACGAGTTAATGAGCTGCTAGAAGACCAAAGCGACAATGGAACCTTTCTTGCAGATTGCTCCCCATTCTCTGGCTATAGTGCTGGCCAGAGATGGAGGCGCCGAGGCATTAGCTGCAGCTGGTGTGTCAGAGAGCGACGAGCTTCCGAGACACCATACTGGTTATGAGATTTTTGCCGATTTCAAAGCAGAAAACTCTCAGCAGCATATATGGAACCAGCGGATTACCGAGGCTGTGTCGGAGACCTTCTTCCTGGGATGGATAGATGAACACGTGCTACTGATTCAAGGAAAAGAGGACCACCTCGAGGTGCTAAGAGAAGGATGGATGCGGAGATCTCTTAACCCTCCTCGGGGTTTCACCATCAGATGCTTAGGTAAGAACTATACACACATCTGTGTGGTTTATTCAGTTCAATTCAAAATATTGTATTCATTCCAAAGGGAAGGTAATGTTGGGACACTACGTGATCTTATACGCAATATTAAGCACAACCTCTGCTTAGATATGCACGTAAAATGACATTTGTTTTTATATATTAAAATCAATAAATGTGTCTAAAGTAGTGAAGCTGAAAGCTTATGTGGTAGCAGTGGCATTTCACAGGAAATTGTGAAATGACAGCAGCCACAGGCTACCCTGCAGGATCTCAGAATAGTTAATAATAATAATAATAATAATAATGGACTCAGACCTGAACCTTCAGAGGAACATAAAGACAGTAACTAGGTCGGCCTTCTATCACCTAAAGAACATCTCAAATCTACTCTGCACAACCAGAACCAGAACTAAACATGGAGAAGCAGCTTTTAGTTCTTATGCTCCACCAATCTGGAAAAAACTCCCAGAAAACTGGAAAAGCGCCGAAACCCTAAGTTGCTTTAAATCAAAATTAAAAACGTATTTGTTTAGAGTGGCCTTTGACTGGGCCATCTAAACATTAGTTAAGTTTTCAGTCCAACTTTCCTTTCATTTTCTTATCCATCATTCTGCTATTTGTTAATAACCTCTGTTTGATTTTTCTGTGTCATTGTAATGTTTTTCCTCATGTACTCATGTTTCCTTGATGCCTTGTGCAGCGCCATATAAATAAACTTGACTTAATAATATTTCTGATTTTAAGCAACTTAGTAAGAGGGGTCAGCTATTGATTTTAGACCACAAAATGCTGACTTGTGGTTTTAACATTTTTTTACAAAACCATGTTATTTTCTAAAAGGAGTTATCATTACCTAAGCTAAAAGCTGCTTTGTTTTCAGTACACTTTTTTTCTGTAGTAGGTGTTAATTCTCAATTCGAAAAACTGTTTATGGATATTTGTGAATAAACAAAACAATGGTAGAACTTTTTACGATGCTAGAACTACTGCTATTATTGACTCTTTATTGACTCCTGTTTTAAAGCATTAAAACAAACATTATGTAGACGTGTCTTCCAGCGGAATATGCATGAATACCAAAGATACTTATTATAATGACAGAGGAATAGATACACATAAGACATCAGCTTTTCTGGAACGTCCACCAACATTACTCTCTCCTCACGCTTATTATTGAACTCATGAACTTTCACATTATCTTAGAAACATAACAGGAAATGTCTTTTCAAAATAAAATTTTACAAATGAGAGCATACATATTAAATTACTCAACATCCCCACTTGTGCTAACTTTGTCAGCTTCAAATACATCCCCCAAAAAATAGTTCTTACTTTGTATTTACACTCCAAACATTTATTTCTCAAACTTCAATAACTTTATTTTTGTTGCTGGCTTTGTCATAACATCTGCCACCATTAAACCTGTGGGACAATACTCCAGAATGAAATTCCCTGCACTGACTGTTGATCTCACCAAATTAGATTTGATATCGATATGTTCACACGTCTGTCTATAAACCGCATTCTTTGCTAACGCTATAGTTCCTTGATTGTCCTTGAAATTCTTTAGCGCTCCCTTTTTAGATGTTTGTTCATACGTGCTTTTCAACAGTCATGTTAAGTACAAACATTGTTGCTGCCGCCAAAGCAATGTACTCTGCTTCACAGAGTAGCCTTATCAACGGCAACAGTTGGCTGCATAGACACTTCCACAGTAACCTGTTGTATTCCTCCTATCTGCCGTATCTGCGGCCCAATCCGAATCACTGAGTTTGTACTTACAGATCCTTGTCACATTTCTTGTACCATATTGCTTTTGTCTCCTGTTTGCTTCAAATATCTTGGAACATGTTTCACAATAATCCAATGTTTCATGGTTGGTTCTATAAAGTGCTGCGATAGCTTACTCACAAAAAAACGTAAGTATAGGTCACTTTCAAGAGGTCAGATAAATGAGGCTAACTACTGCCTCTCAGTACATCTTCACATCATTCATTTTCTCAGCATCATCATTGTAGTTTAACTTTTGTTCACAAGGTGCTGATCTTGGTTTACAGTCTTGCATTTGAAATCTTTCCTATGTAACTCTCTTTTGACATTTTTACATAATCTTTGGTTTGCTCAAAATAAATACTAAGAAAATGTTTACCCGCATGTTTGATTTTGAATCTTGCTGTTGGCATTCCCTTCACAGTTTTCAAAACACATTACTGGCTCATCACTGGCTGCAATAATAATGTCATCAAACCAGATAATTAAAATTACTTTATCTTTTCTTGTTTTCTTTGTGTATACATAATGATCTGCAGGACTTTGCATGAAACCGTTCTTTGACAAATAGTCATGTAATGTCCTGTTCCAGTGCCTGCTTGATGATTCAAGCCCATAAAGTGACTTTTCCAGCTTATGAACCATTTTTTTTTTCCTGTTTTCTTTTACCTCATATCCTTCTGGTTGTTCAGTGTAAACGTCAAACTCTATTGGTGCACACAAGTATGCAGTTTTTACATCCATCTGATGTAAAATTAAGTTCTCTTGTATTACACATTGCATCGGCATCCTTATACTTGTTAGGTTAGCGGTTGGAGCAGAAGTTTCCTCATAATCTACCCCAAAAACTTTATAACCTTTTGCTATGTAGCATGCTTTATATTTTTCTGATCCATCAACATTGTTTTTCTTCACATACACCCATCTACCCCCCACTGCTTTCTTACCGTCAGGTAAGCTAGTTAGGGTTACAAGGGTTCTCCTTTAAGGAGCAACCTTCCATTCTTTAGAATCAGGTGACTAACACAGTCACAAAATTTTCTTGGTGAAATACATATTCATTTGGAACAGTAGTGTTGGTCAGCACTTGATCATCAATGTCTTGTCCTGATTCATATTCATTCAGATATTCTAGTTTCTTGCTCTGGAAGGGTACCTTCAGGAGTTTTCAAACTCATTGATAAGTGGCATCTGACTGTCCACTTCTGGTTGATTGTATCTGGTTCCTGCGATCTGGCATCTTAAATTTCCTTGTTTACCTTTTGGTCTCTCCCTTCCTGCATGTCCTCATCCTCAAGTGTCGTATCAGTTTGTGTTTTCCTTTCTTCCCTGTTTTTGGTTTCACACTTAACCAGTCTATTTTTATTTAATTTTTTCATTTTAGCACCTTCTGGAAAGTAAATCCAGTATGCTGGACTGTTCTTATCATAGCCTACAAAAATTAATTTTCTACATCTAGAATCTAGCTTCCATTTGTTTTGTTTGTAAGCATAACATTCACACCCAAACTTTTGCATCCTAGATATATTAGACTTCTGCCCTGTCAGCAAAAAAATAAGGTTTCTGTTCTGCCTGGTTGTTAAATCACTTATTTCTTATAGGTGCCTTCCATTCCTTTTTAAGGTGCTGAAAAAAGTAGCTGCAGTACAGCTTCAGGATAATCTAAAACAAAATAATGAAATTAAATGTGGCAACCTTAAATCACAATAATCTATAACTCACCCTAGCCAGACTAGAGACCAAAAATGGGAAACATAACGTGTTTACTTGGTGGCTAATCTTCTGGGAAAAGGGGTGCATGTGAGTGGGCTTCCTTCTAGGAAGGGATGAAGTTATGAGTGGCAACTGTCGTGCGTCTTCAAACACTCTAAGCATTCACCTTGTCCATAACGGGGAAAATATGATCGTTACAGTTGACTGGAACAAACAAGGAGGAAATCTGTCTCCTTGGGGAACCCTCTTTGGGGTTTAGGGTTGGAAGTGGCGGAACGGTCTTTGATCGTGATATGAAACTTCTGATTTCCTTGGATCAGCAAGATTTCCAGCTTTGTCAATCTCTTCTGGGGATGGCCAGTGTGGAGGAAAAGTAAACCCGCCCACAAGCTTCTATTTCTCCAGAGATCCCCTCTGTATTGGCAAGATACTATGGCTCGAAATGGCAGTTAGCATTTATTGCTTCTAGCGACGACATCAGAGCTGCAATGCATGCTGGGAGGTGTAGTAGCAGTTTGTTGCCTGTCAAAATGGATGGTGGCCCAACACTCGTCTTTGTGGTGGACAGCATTTCTTCCTTTTCTTAAAGGTGATTGTGGCTCCATTTGTGGTGGCTCCTCTTCCAGAACAGATATTTTGTGGAAATCATGGAATACGTGGCATGTTTTTTAGTTAGGGTGATCGGACGTCAAAAAACGAATGCGGGACTACAGGGATGCTTATGAGGGACATTGCGGGACACATTACCAACATTATCATGACTTCATAAATGTTAATTTAACAGAATTCTTACAATACAATCATCAATTTCTGCTTTGCCTGTTAGTGCACAACGATGAATTGGCACAAGTTTTAAAAAATACTTTACAAGCTTTTAAAGTTGAACACTGTTAATCTTGGCTGATGTTACCTTGTCTGGGTCTGAGTAAAAATGAGTCCATAGATCAGCAGGCGGCTTTTTCAGCTGTGCATATCTTGTGCGACTCACTTTTACAGTGTCGCTTCATATTGTGCTGCCCTCCATGTGAATCAGAAAAATATCTTTGTGGCAAACTCACCCAGTTATCAGACTTTGACTCAGTCATTGTTTCTGTTTGAGAGACATTGGGACAGGAGTGAAAATTCGACACAGAGCCGCACAAATCGGGACATCTGGACTCCTTACTTTCTAGGTTGTTTTACAGCCTCCCTCTCCGGTCAATCAAGTTGGTGCCATCAGCCAACTGTACACTGTGTGACAGGAAATCATCAAACGTTTTTATTGTTAATATTGGGTTAATACACTTACAGCTCAACATACAGAGATACGTTTCTTCCATGTTTTTAATAACAAACTATTAACCCCCCCCACACACACACACACAGGTTGCAGAGTGAAAAAAGGATTGTCCAACCACTTTTCTGTCTCTGGAAGAACAACGCTCAACTTTAGTGAAATGAACCCTATGCAGAACTCTAAACTGGATGATTATCAGACTAGCACAAGGGAAGTACTGTTAACCTCTTCTAGGGCTTTTTGCCTGTTTCAGTTCCTAAACGTGATTTTGAACCAGTGATGAGTGTTTCCACCAACGAAAAGAGGTTCCAAAGCGCGAACTCTGGTTCATGTGGGAGACCACAGAATACTGGGGTCTTTTGCGCAAAAGTAATGGGATCTGTGGGCGGGTTGATGCCGCAGACAATAGATGCATCAGGTACTGCAGCAAAGACAGATAGCGTATGTTATAAACGTTATTTATGTTTGTAAATACACAATAAACATGCATTGTATAACTACTCATTTCTGTTCTACCCAGGGATGCTAAACATATGCAAATGAAAACATTGTACATACCATTGTTCTTGCAGTAGCCGTCTCCTTTTCCGTATTGACTGTAGTTTATGGATGCTCTCATTTTGCCTTAAAAAGGAACACTACAAGCAGCCCCTCCGCGCTGTGTAATGAACACTGTTAATGACTCATGCTTGGTTCACAAAACTGGTAGAAAACGGTGTCAGTGCACAACAAAGCACCAAAGTTTCAAGGCACGCAAACCAAACCTGTACAAGAACGTTCTTTTGGTGGAAAAACGCTATTGGCTTCATCAGTTCGTGATCTACAATTCTCACTGGAGCAGTTCACAGCCAAGTGTGAAGCAGCCGAGATGAGAATCAGTGCCTCCAAGTCCAAGGCCATGGTCTTGAGCCGGAAAAGGGTAGAGTGCCTCCTCCGGGTCGGGGGTAGGTCCTGCCTCAAGTGGAGGAGTTCAAGTTTCTTGGGGTCTTGTTCACGAAAGAGGGAAAAATGGAGTGGGAGATCGATAGACTGATGGGTGCTGCGTCAGCAGTGATGCGGGTGTTGTACCAGTCTGTCGTGGTGAAGAGAGAGCTGAGTCAGAAAGCGAAGCTCTCGATTTACCAGTTGATCTATGTTCATGAGCTTTGGGTCATGACCAAAAGAACGGGATCATGGATACAAGCGGTCGAAATGAGTTTCCTCCGCAGGGTTTCTGGGCTCTCCCTTAGAGATAGGGGGAGAAGCTCGATCATCCGGGAGGGACTCAGAGTAGAGCCGCTGCTTCTCCATGTCGAGAGGAGCCAGTGGAGGTGGCTCGGGCACCTGGTTAGGATGCCTCCTGGACGCCTGGTGAGGTCTTCCGGGCACATCCCACTGGGAGGAGGCCCAGAGAAGACCCAGGACACGCTGGAGGGACTATGCTTGTCGGCTGGCCTTTGAACGCCTTGGGATTCCCCCGGACGAGCTGGGCCAAATGGCTGGGGAGAGGGAAGTCTGGGTCTCTCTGCTTAGGCTGCTGCCCCCGCGACCCGACCCAGGATCAGTGGAAGAGGATGGATGGATGTTTTTATTTTCTATTTTATTAATTTTTATCATTTCACGCAGATTACTTTAATGTGACAATGTCACAGAGTAATGTTAATAGCAGCACAGCGCATTACGCTTGACAGCTGAAGGCGGAGCGTCAGCTGCCATAACTCCAGCCGTGGAGTTATGGCAGCTGGAAACACAACTGGTACCATACAGAGTAGAGCGAAACCGAGTGGAGCGCAGCCACGCCGCCTAAAACTGAATTTATTGGTGAATTTATTGTAATCACGTGAGATTACAATAAATTCACCAAGCACATTTTTTTCCCCACCTTTTCTCATAGGAAGTTGTACGCCGCCTGCACACTTCTAATTCGAATTTCAGCCGCTACAACCCACGACAAGGGTAAGAATAACAAACTGTGTGAAAACTAATAATTTGAAGTATGCGGGCTCTATTTTCATTCTTACTTAATCACGGCGTGTGTTTTCACAGACTTTGTTCGCCTTACAATGCGGCGGTCACATCTGAATTGGCCGAGGCTCTGAAGTAGAGCCCAGAGTTACATGGTGTGGATTATGCTTCCATTGTGTGTAAGTATCACTAACATCGTGGTGTGTGTGTGTGGTTCTGTTTATTATTATTATTATTTTTTGAGTGATTATTGTTATTGGTCATGCTATGTATTTACAACATAAAATGTTTTCCAGCTGGATGCAAGACCCACTATGAAATGGTGTGCCGGAACTTCCGGTGCAACCAGCCAGATCACGCAGAGAAAGCGACAGCCATTAAAAAGTCTGCTCGGTGCCGGTCAAGAAGGAAGCGGATAAGATTACTTCCTAAGAAGTAGAAAGTGAAGTAGAAGAGGTAATTATACATGATTTGAAACATTTTTTACATAAACATGTGCTGCTACTTTTTAATGTTACACTAGTCTTTTTATTTTTATTTTCTCTCTCTGCGTGTCATGTGCATTCAAAAAAAAAAAGTGTCTCCCAAAAAAGTTAATTATGGCTTAGAATGACAAAGACTCATTATTCTTTAATGCATGGATAATGACTGTTCTGTGTTTTCAGCTGCTTGAGGAAAGGCAGCGTGTGCTAGAAGCAGAGGAGCTTGCATTTTGGAAAGGGTTCACCATTGATCTCATGTCAGATGAGGAAGATGGCAGCTTCGAGTGGGTTTCTGGTTGGATTGTGCGGCCTCCACGTTTCCGCAGCCAGGAGCTCAGTGACCTCTGTTTGAAATGACAGAAAAGACTGGAGGCAGATCCAAAGTACAGTGTGATTCATCACAGGTGTCTGCACATTGAGGAATTTCCTGCAAGAACACCACCTTTACATGGTCTAGAACTGGACAGGTTTTTTTTTTACCTCTTCTGTTTAATTTCATGTTTTATTTTGTTTTGATTTTTAATAAAGTGAGTGAAGCATGTGTCTCATGTCCTTTATTCACGTATAGATCAGTGGATCTATATTCAGGGCTTCAAGTGCATGAGCAGGATTGAGAACCAATTGGTTAGATCATTAGCCCAGCATGAAAGAAACAACATATGAAAATAGTTTGAATGAGAGCTATATTTTTGATACAGGGTTATTATAATTCATAAGGGAAGGGTTAACTGACTCCTGTAAAAAGGCTCAGGGTGTCCAATAGGGATAGAGCTACCTATGGTATGACAGCCAATCACATGTGATTTAGTGATTGATGTCAGCCGATTCATCCAATGACTGAGTAGCCACGTGAGGATTCTGCTGCTGGCCGGTTTTCAATAGAGTCGTTAACACCTAGACGCTCCACTCCACGTGTACGTTTTCGGCCGTCTTTGGCTTAGACGATGCGAGCTTCGCCTGCCGAAGACGGCTGTAAAAAGCCGCGAAGTAGCGAGATTCATGGCAGTTTAGGGGGCCGAAAATCCCGCTTTTCATGCGGTGTTTTGTCATCACATTATCAATGTGTGTAATATTATCATTATAATTGAGTGTTTGTGATTCAGTAATTATTGGGTAATTGTTTAAAGTGGTAGATATTCCTGCTTTGCATAGCAGTAATATATTTCCCCTGTTGGTTACTCCCACTGCAGTAGATGTCCCCATATTACACCTAACGTCACAAAGAGTGTTGGAAGATTCATAACGGTTAAGAAAGACTGGATGGAGAAAACTGTGATTGTATTAAAAAAAAACCAGTCATCACAATATTTCTAGTTCAATATTTCCAGAAAATTCCTTCTTTAGCACAAGGAATTTTCAGTATAATATATAATAATGTTACGAAGGGGGCAAAGATAACAACAGACATCACCTGTCTGTACATCATCAAAATGTGGTTACATTTTGTAATTTGTTTTGAAAATACAGTTATAGTAAGTTTGGTGTACAACATATTTCAAATACTGACATATTAAAAGGTCATCAGCACCACACACCACAACATATTTTAATATTTGCATTTTGGTTACAGTGTAAACTAAGGCTGGGTTTTGGATAGATTTTTTTTTTGTACAGTGGATCTTCATCTCAGTCACTCAAAAGTAATGATGTGGTTCTCTTTCCAGGTGATGTCTCTCCCATCAGTATGTCCCCTATCAGCCAGTCACAGTTCATTCCCCTGGGAGAAGTTTTACTATTGGCTGTATCTGCTATGAACTCCGCCCACAAGTCTGTCACTCATGAGGCTCTAACAGAACACCTGCAGACATGTTTCCCAGGTAACACGAGTAACAATCAACACAATCCACTGGCCTCTTTTTATTTAAACAGTTCAATTTAAGCTTGGTTAAGACTCAAAGGGCAAACCAATATGGAACTAAGTATTTTAGGATGTTCGTTCAGTGCTTTGTAGCAAAAGTAAAAGATAAAACAGCACACATAAAAAAAACACAGATTTGAGAATGTTTTTATGTGGTCTAATGTTGATGGGTCTATGTGTCTATGTATATTTCACTTCTGTATTTGCTTCTTTTTTCTGATTTTTGCTTAGGTGTTCCGACGCCAACAGAAGAAGCCCTGCACCACACACTTAGCTTACTGGTCCGGGAGCGTAAAATCTACCCAACCCCGGATGGATATTTCATCGCAACTCCTCAAACCTACTACATCACTCCAAGTCTTATTCGAACTAGCTCAAAGTGGTACCACTTAGATGAGCGATCGTCTGACAGATACCAACATCAGAAACAACAGCAGCATCAGCAAACTCAATGCATCCCTCCTCTCTCTGGCACCATAACACTTTCCAATTCAGGGGGATTTCTAGATTGCACAAACGCAAAGTCCAGCCAAAGCCACAGTGCAAGAGTTGATGATTTTTTTTACAACAGTAGTTATCGTGCTGATGATCCACCCAGCCACAACACTACACTGCAGCGTCAACCTCCAAAAGAACACAGAGACGCAACGTCATCACAATATTCCCCACAAACAATTTCTCAGCAAGCAGCTGGCAACTCAGAAAAGAACCGTAGCTCCCTGGGATTCCCGTTCAAAACGGACACCCTCATCAAGCACAGAGGAGGCTCTGTTGGAGGAGGAGGAAATGGCGACCTAGACAAACAAACGTTAGGCAGTGCTACAAGTGGAAAAAAGTTTGGTTTAAGGTTGTTCCGTCTGAGTTTTAAGAAAGATAAGGCCAAGCACTTGGCTACCTTCTCTGCACAGTTTCCCCCTGAGGAGTGGCCACTTCATGATGAAGAGGAGCCCAACCACTTGCCCCGTCACGTTGAAATGGAGATTATACGTAGAATCAACCCCGACCTTACTGTGGAAAATCTGGCCCAACATACAGCAGTCATGAAGAGACTTGAAGAAGAACGCACTCAGAGGAGCAAAACTTCATCAGTTAATCAAAGCTCCAGAAGTAGAAGAAGTGGGGGTAGGCACAGGAAGCAGTGTCAATCCAAACCTAGCCGCTCACACAGCAAGACTAGGGCATTCCACTTTGAAACAACTGATGGTACCCATTTAGAGCTGGCTGACAAAGATTATAGAGGTTATTCATCCTCACTGGCTCGGTCACCAAGAGAACAAGCCCTGGCCAGGGAGCGTCAAAGAGCTCGACATCACCTTGCGCACAGCATTCCCAATATTCTTGACTCATCTCATTTGCCTGTCACACCAGAGTGGGATGTATCTGGGGAGCTTGCCAAGCGCCGCATGGAAATGCCCTTCCCTGAGCCAAGCCATGGTCTATCAACTCATCATTCCAAAGTCCACCGCTCACACTCCCACACCCAGGAAAGGAAGTCAAGGAATGAACGCAGTGGCAAGGTTAAGGAACGTTCTAGATCTATGGACAATTCTAAAGGGCCGGTTGATGCTGGATTGATTGGACCTCCACCTGATTATTATGATGACCGCAGTCGTTATTTTACTGATGATGGCAGTCTACGAGCTAATCAGAGCTCATGTCACTACACTCGTGCCACACCACCTTCATCTAAGGTTCCAGAAGATTCCCTTGGTTTGGATGGTGCCAGAAACTTTGAGAAGAGTAAGAGCAGGGACAGTTTGCCTGTGTACTCACCCAAATCTCTACCTGCCTCCAACCCCCCTGATGATTATTTCCAGTGCACTGGTAAATCTGAAGTTGCTTATACAGCAAAAATTATACTAGGAACTCAAGACAAACACAGCCACTGTGGATTAAAAGCAAACACTGCTGACAGGCAAACAAAAAGACAGACAGCCAGCCCCTCAAATGAGGACCTGTCAAATGTAGGACCTAAAGGTGGAAGCCTACCTCCAATACCTCTGTCTATCCCAGACCCTGCAATTTCAAATGGGCGACTTCCCCACAGTGCCTCCTCTGGGCAGGAAAAACACAAGGAAGGTTTTAGTAAAGATACACTCTTCAAGCCTCCTCCCAGCCTCTCTTTGCCTGGCTATAGCTCCTTGAGAAAACCTACAGTTCCTGCCTCAATTACTCTTTCTTCATCCTGTGATGCCCTTGATTCCCACAACAGAATCGATGCTTCCAAACCACTTCTAGCAACATCAATTGTTCCCACACAGGGGATGGAACCCACACCCAATGCTGCAGAGAGCTCTCTTGACTACTATAATGTCTCAGATGACGATGATGAACTTGAAGATGGAGGAACTAAAGGTCAAAAAGGAAGAGAAAAACCTAAAGGAAGTGCTTCTGAGGTGAAAGGATGTGGAATAGGGACCTTGCAGTGGCTGTTGGAGAGAGAGAAGGCAAGAGATTTACAAATGAGGTTTGAAAGTACTCTTGCTTTTTCTGGTGCTAAGGAAAACCATTCAGAACCCCATCAGACCCAGCATTCAGTCCACTCCGCAAGACTTGACAGTATGGACTCTAGCTCCATCACAGTTGACAGTGGATTCAATTCACCACGGTGAGAGCATTGGTTTTAATGCTTTATTGCGGGTTTTTTATGTACACTGCTCAAAAAAAATAAAGGGAACACTCAAATAAAACATCCTAGATCTGAATGAATGAAATATTCTCATTGAATACTTTGTTCTGTACAAAGTTGAATGTGCCAACAACAAAATCACACAAACATTATCAATGGAAATCTAATTTATTAACCAATGGAGGCCTGGATTTGGAGTCACACACAAAATTAAAGTGGAAAAACACCCTACAGGCTGATCCAACTTTGATGTAATGTCCTTAAAACAAGTCAAAATGAGGCCAGTATTGTGTATGGCCTCCACGTGCCTGTATGACCTCCCTACAACGCCTGGGCATGCTCCTGATGAGACGGCGGATGGTCTCCTGAGCGATCTCCTCCCAGACCTGGACTTAAGCATCCGGCAACTCCT
>JAHUTJ010002289.1:0-13588 GCA_036250325.1 Characodon lateralis
GCAGCCACGTTTTGTTCTGTCTGTCAATTAAGTTTATTCGGTTCACCTGTCCAAGTTAATCTGTCCCCTTGCTCCACCTGGTTTTCACTCGATATATTCACACCTGCTCTGTTTGTGTTCGCGGAAACATCTTTCACTCTCATGCTCATGTCTAGCTTTGATTCTCATGTCTTGTTGTCCTGCTCATGTCAAGTTTTGATGCTCAAGTCTTGTTTTCAGATCATGCCATGCATGTCTCGCCTGCCCGTCCATTGTTTTGTTCCTCCCTCCTGCTGTGAGTGAGTTTTTTTTTTTTTTTCGTCATTAAAACCTTTTCACTTACTATCACGCTGCCTGCTCGTCTGCATTCTGGGGTCCTATATCAAGCAAACCGTGACATCATTTTTATAAATTTTTCCAACAATTAGGTACGTCTTCCCCCAAAAGGGCCGAGGCCTGGCTGAGGCTGAACTTAAGGAAAAGGAAATTAGTTATGAATGATCTGAGCTGAGCAGGGAGTGAAAACTCAGACCACAACATTTTTAATGTATTAGGCTCGAATGGGCTTACCTGAGTTATGACTGAAGAGGCGTGGATGGCCGATGACAGGTCAGACAAAGATGGGCTGCACCTGACGGGCTAGATGAATGCCTGACAAGGCGTAGGACTGAGATGCCTGCCAAGGCATGTGTGAGCCCGAGAAGGCTGAATGAAACGCCTGCCAATGGGGTGAGTGAGCCCGACGGCTGAATGAATTGCCTGCCAATGGCGTGAGTGAGCCCGACGGCTGAATGAAATGCCTGCCAATGGCGTGTGTGAGCCCGATGGCTGAATGAAACGCCCGCCAATGGCGTGAGGGAGCCCGATGGCTGAATTAAACGCCTGCCAATGGCGTGTGTGAGCCCGACAGCTGAATGAAATGCCTGCCAATGGCATGAGTGAGGCTGACGGCTGAATGAATCGCCTGCCAATGGCGTAGATAGGGATAAGCCTAAAGAGGCTGGATTGCAATGCCGTCCAAGGCATATTTCCAAACGCTTGCCAGTAGCGTAGATGGAGATGAGCCTGAAAAGGCTGAATGAGGAGCATGACAAGGCTTGGTTGGATACGCCTGCCAGTGGCGAAGATCCAGGAGCATCTGAAAGAGAGAAAACTAAGAAATAAAACTGTCTAGAAACGTGGTAATTGAATTGGAACGGGAGAATAAAACATGCGGATTTAAGAGGTTAGATGTGAGAACCAGGAATAGAGAAGGAAGATTAATAATTAATCTAGCTAGACGAAAGGATTGGATAAGGCCGACCACCACTAGTAAGTGTGAGCGTTCTTACCTAAGAACTGATAAATCGTTGTGCGAATAAGAGATAGGAGGTCAGGACGGACATACAAAGAGAACGCTGAGGAGGACCAGCGCCCGAGTTGCTAGAGCGAGGCTATCAAAACTCCTAGTGAGGTGGCTGTAGTGGCTGCCCCGATTCGAAATGAGTGACCTGAGAACTGACTTGGGGGAAGATTGCATGAACTAAAGTTTGTTTCAGATGGTTGAAGATCCAAGAACCAGTCATGGTAACTCCTTCCAGAGTAAGGAAGAGGGGCTAGGAGGTTGGAAAGAGTTTGTGGCGTTTGATGGGGAATTTAAACATGACATGAAAGCGCAAAATGGGCTGTTTAAACGAGCAATGAAGATGAAGTAAGGACCTTTTCCTTTGGAATGTTTAAGATAAATTTTAAAATGATCGGGATAGAACTTTAGATCAGAAATAGTTAGGTCTCTAGCAGGTTTGAATGAGCTTGATGGGGTAGTAAATTCCCCTATTCTGAGGAAGCCATAAAAAGCTAAAAGCCAGGTACTGGAGAGAAGAAATTTCAGATAGGATGAAGAAGGTCCTGAACGGAGCACCAGGATGAGATCTTTTAAGATGAAAAGAGTGATAGGTCTCTTGGAATCTGGCTCAGGAATGCTATGATTTTTTTAGACCTTTGAGTAAAAGTTTGATAGATGATTTGAGAAAAGGCTTGGAGTGGGTTCAAAAAGAGGCCTTTAGAAAATAAATTTATGCCGGCTAAAAAACTCTTAATATAAGGGAGTTTGAAATTCCGGACATCAAAGCAATAAGTAATAAAAGCTAAGATGGTAGGAATACAAGCAGGGTAAACAGGAGTATTATGAGTGAGGCAAATTGTGAAAAGTTGGCCAAGAAAAGAAATAAGACCTGAGAGTAGAGGGAGCCAAGCCTGAATTACAATAATAATTGGCTGACTGGAGTAAAGGAATGAGGGATGAGTTTAGTCTAGTATCAGGTCTTTGAGAGGTGATAAGTGTGTTGGATGAACATTGGTTGAAGGGCAGAGACGACGGATAACCTGGAATTTTGAACGAGAAAGAGCATCGTAAGTGAGTTATGATGACCCGCAATATTGCAGGCAGTAATGATAAAATTGTGAGTTACAGCTTGCCAGGTGATGCGGTGCATGAAGGGCATGATTGACTTCGAAGAGGAGCGGCCTTTATTTATTACTTCGACTACAGCTGCATTGTCGCATAAAGTGCTATGCGTTTTCTTTTCCATTGGTTTCCCCAGACGCAGCATGCAATAGTGATGGGGATTATTTCATAAGAGGCTGATGATTCGGATTGGGGAAAGAAAGGTGGCCAGATGCCAGCAAACCATGCACCCTGAAGAAATCCCCCAAAACCCATGGACGGAGCTGCGTCTGTGAAAACTGAACGGACAACGTCATCATAAAAGAAAGATATACCGTTCCAGTTCTGCAGGAGAGAGGACCAGAAAGACAAGTCAGAGTGGCAACCTCATCTAAAGAAACCGAATCTAGCAGAGAGCGGACGGAATTATCCAAAAAGCGAGAAATAAAGGAGCGACCTTGGGGAATTATGTGCATTGCGGAATGCAATGTTTTGAGATGCCTTTGAGGAGAAGATGATGCGTAATGAGTGAAAAGGTTTGGAGTGGGCTCAGAAAGATGATCTTTCAATGAAAATTGATGCCTGCTAAAAGACTGCGGCTGTAGGGGAGCTTAAAACGATGGTGGTCGAACAATGAGTAATGAAAGCTAGGACTGAATGTAAACCAGGTACGATGACATGTTATTAGCAAGGTAAAACTTTCAAAGTTTTTCAAAGTTTGCCAGGCGAAGGAATAAGGTTTGAAAGTACTAGACCTGAGATACAGCAGTGTTTGGCAGATTGCGAAAGAGGAAGGAGAGAGGAATAATCAGAGTAGGGTAAAAGTAGGCTGATAACCTGAAAAATTTAAACGAGAGGGGGCATGAGCGACTGATTTAGAAACCTGGAACATGACGGGCAGAAATGATGAAGTTATGAGTTACGGCCAGCCAGGATTCGCCGGAGGTAAGAGCTACGTCAGTGAAATTAGCTGACTAATATTGATTGTAAAGTAAATGGTTCCTTAGCGCCTGGTTAATAAAGGAAGAAGGTTGGTATAAAAGTTCAAATGCGTAAATTAATATTTAGATATTCTACGGAGCAAACAGGTTACTTTTAAAAGTACATCCCCCCAGTAGAGGGAGCTAATACGAAGGTTTACTAGTTTTAATATAATAAGCCAAGTAAAGTCACAGACAATTAAAATAATTTGCGTTGCATTTGATTTATTGTATGGAGAAAATATAGAAGGCAATGGTTACAAATTTAATAAATATATGTGGTAAAGCACTCAAGGGAAAGACTGTCAAGGATAAACGGGGGTTGTAAATATTTAAGGCAAATAATTAATTTATGGTAAATAATAAGGCAAAAGATTTAAAGCAGCATATTGTTAGAGTTACTGAAGGTATTTACGTTCTGTATATTTTTTAGCTATAATGATGTGTTCACATGCAAGGCTCTGACAACGAAAGAATTTAGAACCATCCGTTTGAGAGACCCTCTTTTTAACCGAGATGGTACAGACCGTAAAGAACTGAAATGAGGCCAACTGAGCCACAAGAATCAGAGGTAGCTTGCGTCATGACAAAATTTCAGTGGAGAGAATAAACCAGTCCTGGCAAACTCCTGATTGAGCAAGTGTGGATGCAGCATTGGCAGAGAAGGATTTGTGTTATGATAGAAAAATCTGGAAGCCATGTTTGAAATGTAAGTCGACGATGAGAGAGGAATAGGTATCGCACTTATTCTATGCTCAGATAACAGAGCAGAAGACGTCTTTGAAATGCCTAAAGGCGGCCGAAAGCTCGCCAAAGGGGATTCTTAGAAAGGTGGGGAGTAGATAGATTTAATGGTGTGTTTAAATTATCAGGGAAAGCGATACAGTGGTCAACCTCGGGAGATAGTAAAATGAGAGAAACCAGATTAATGAGCTGCCCCTGCAGGATTTGGAGCAGAGCCTGAGTGAGATGTTAGAATGCATGGGAGTACATGATCTACATGAATGTAAAAGAGGAGTGGGAAACACAGCGTGCTTAAAGGGATTATGAATGAGGAAACAGTTGAGAAAAGAGAATGAAGTGATACATCTCACCCTTAGAAATGAGCCAGGACGAGCGTTGCCATCGTGAATGTCAGTCGGAGGGGCCAGGGAGCGGGTTGAACGATGGTGGAGCGGAGAAGAGGAAATGCTGTTGTGGCAGAATTAGAGGCGAACTCCCGGAGGAACTGAGTAAAAGAAGATATGAAGCTCTGGAGAGAATCCGTGGACAAGATGAATGAAGCAGGGAAGATTGAGGGATGACCGGAGTAGAAGAAGACGTCGGAACCTGGGGAGCGGGAAGATCAGTTTGAGAGACAAGATCGGAGAACAACCACTGCAGAAGCCGGGCCGGGTGACGCGGCGGTGGGAGCCAGGGTGAAGGCAGGGCAACCTCGGCGACGCTTAGTAGGAGGATTGGAGGAGTTTTTAAGGCGCTTCCACATGCCTGGAGCTGAGACGAGGGGAAAAAGGGCCATCAAGGCAGGAGGCCAGTCGGACGCGCCTATAAGCGGAGGAGAAGGAAGGAGGGCGGAATTCGTCACAAAACAGTGCGAGGAACCGCCAAGTCGCCAGAAACTAGTCGGACATGTCGCAGCTGACCATTGAAGCTCAGAAGAAGAGCGGTGTCTTCCATGCAGAAGGTCTTTAAAAGTGATGCTCGGGGAGATGATTGGTCGAGGAGGAGTGCGGATCTGCCGTTGATTGGAGCAGCCAGTGAGGAGTGATTGGACGTGGTGGGGTGTTGAGTCTTCCATGTTGAATTTTTGTTTAAACTCCATTAGTGTGATATTTATTTGTTTTTTAAGTTCATGCTCATATCACAAAATTCTCTGTTGGATTAGACTGGAGCGTTATGTTCTCATATATGAAAGGCAGATATGCAACAGCTTGATAGATCAATTAGCTGCTAAGCTGTATTTGTGGATGTCCATCAAATGGAAAGCAAGATGGCGTTCGTTTATGTGGATGCTCGTCTATCTTTGTTCGATTTGTTTTTGTTAGTGATGCTTCTAAATCTGGTTGTAAGAAAAAATCAAGTCTTTGCTGGGGTATGATTACCAAATATTGCTGAATTTTCAACCTCCTCGCTATAACCTAGCCATATTTAATAAAGATGGACATCAAACCTCGCCTCTGCTTTTGTCAGGAATTCTGACTTACTTAATTCCCAGGCTACCCTCACGGCAAAAACGCTATCATCACCATGGTAAACAAAGTGGATGGATGGTAAAGCTGAAGCTCAAGCATGGTTATCAGTCATTGAATAGACTATTTTCGGGAGGATTTGTGCCTCATCATTAGGGATGGGTACTCAATTTGGTACTTTTATGGGTACCAACCAAATTCCATCTGTACTACTGAGTACTGATTCAAATCAAATCAAATGATACCATGTTTCGGTGTTAGCAACTCGTCTGCAGGCAGCAATATGGGAGAAAAAATGTTTAAAACAACGGTGATGTAACAATAAAAACCGCTGGATGTTGTTTTGATATATTTGTTAAAGTTTATATATGGAGAAATAAATATGTTAAATTGAAAAATTTAGAGATTTTATTATTAAACAAATTAACATTTATTACCACAACACACACACAAAAGTACCGAAAACTGGTACCGTTGGGTACCGACACCAATTCACCGGTTCAAATGTGAAAGCTACCCATCCCTATTCATTATTTCCTGGATCCAGTTGATCCTTGCCTGGTATTCCCGATTGACTTTGTTGAAAACGGGGTTCATCAAACTCATCGCCCGTGCCCCCTCTGGCTCAATCTGCACCACGGAAATCTCTGGAACCGGAAACTACTGAGCCATTATCACCAACTTGAGGAAGCCCAAAAAGATTATTAAGAATCGATGGGAGATTTTTCTAGTGCAGGCCAACACAAAGGAATGGAGGACACAAGGAAGCAAAATAAGAAGTTAGCAAGTCAAAAGAAAGGAAGGGAGACAAGTATTTCAGGCAGGAAGGATAGAAGGAAGGAAAGACACAACATTTAGTTAATGGGATAGGGAACAAAGTCTTGAGATACAAATATTTTCCTATAGTCCTAATTTCTTTTTCCATCCTTATTCATGCCTGGAAAATATTGAATGCAAGTTCCAAACTTTTCCAGAGTGTGTAGGAACTCTGTGTTATGATAAGATTGTTGTAGTGGGTTGTAATTGAGAAAGTGTTTGTGTTTTAGAGCAAGAATTTAAGTTTGGATTCAGCACTGATACTGTCGCTGATACTGATAATAAAGAGCTCATATCATCGGCAGTTGTCAGGAAAATAGCCTTCTTTTTAACACTGGAGGTCACACCAGATGAGAAATATTCATCTAATTTCGTTAAGTACAATTTAAAATAGACAATAAGGAAGTTATGGTTCAAAGTGTCTTTTAGCTGTTTTAACATTTAATATAATATTAACCAACCCAAATAAAATGTTATTTAAATTGTTCCATTAACATTATTAGTTAAAGTCTAAAGTTAGTCTTTCAGTGAAGAAGTAACTGAATTAAAACAGACCAAAACAACACACACAAATAGCAACAAAGTTTTCCAGACAATATTTATTACGCTCAGTGATATGTTGTATTTGTGGTTTTACACATTTCTTCAGCAAAGTAAAATCATCCCATCTCATGATGTCACACAGTTTACTTTTTGGTTCATTAACAATAGATACTTAAAGATGTACCATTTCAAGTATGTTTTATAGTGTATTTTTCCTCTATTGGCAAGGCTAAAATACTAATAATATATTTCTGATTATTAAGTGGCTTTGTATGCTACTGAGATCATATCACATTAATCCTTCATAAATAAAGTACAAGGTGACTCCTGGTGACCATTAATCTATGAACAGACATGGACTGGTTGAGGTATCAAGGCAGACCAAGATTTTTAAAGGCCAAAAACAGAATTTCAGCTGTTTATGTTGCTTTTCAATTAGACGCCAGAAAAGTGCTTGCGGGAACAGAGTTTTTCCTGTTTTCTATAAAGCTTAGTATGACACGTTGGCACCCCTCCCCCACACTGTTGCTGCACACACCTGGTCAACTTACTGAATTAAAACTCCTGCATTTTCTCCTTTTTTAAATGAAAGACAAATTCAGTTGTTTGGAAATAGTGTCGCTCGTGAAAAACGCAGCCAGTCATGGGATTTGCTCAATGTATCACAATCAAAATAGCAATTCTTACAGATAACACCAATAACTTTGTAAACCAATGTAATGGTTTACAAAGTTATTGGTGTTATCTGTGTTGTATTTGCTGAGTTTTTGTGGAGTGGGATCTTGTTAAAATGTTATTAATGCCTCAACCAGATGAAGCACATCTTGCAAAGTGATATGAAGTTGCTGCAAGCATGTGACTTTGTCTGCAGTCTGAAGTTTGAGCCCAGATATAAAGATGTGTCCAGTTAACTGGAAACCTTCCTGAATATATGTTTAGGATTCTTATTGTGAAGTTAGAAAGAGCATAGTTTTTTAGACTGCCCTGTTTTGTTGACAGTCTGGACAAACGTCTCAATAGGCTACCAGCATTTTGATTTGTCCACATAAAAACCAATGAGTTAAAGGGTGACAGACAAATAAGAACAATTAATAAGCACTGCGAGAGTATCACCACTGGCTAGAGGTAGACTGTTTATGATGCTACGGTTGACATACTCCTCATAGCTTCCTATGGGTGCTAAACTAAAGAGACATCCCCAGGTTTTTGTTCAAATAAAACCAGAGGTTGGTAATAATGAATTAAAAGTACTCAGTGGCAGAATGTGCTTCTAAGAGTAGATTTACTGCAGCACACGTTTTACTTAAGAAATATTTCAAATTAACGTTACTCTTAGTAAGAGTAAAAGTTTTGCCCAGTCACTTTACTGATTGAGGAAAAAGCATTTTTTAATCAAACATCCACCCGATATAGACACACACCCACAGAATACAGTGAAGTCAGACTTTGTGTATGTAGACACAAAGCTGCTGCGCCTACTGTGGCATTTGAAGTGCACGTAAATGTATAGTATACACTATGTTTCATAGTTTATAGACATGTTTCTACTGCAGGTGTTGGTTTCAAAACCTTTGTGGTGAAAATGTGCATCCAGTGACTTGATTTATTTGTAAAGATTCTACTTTTTACTCTCCTTTGGGTTATTTGAAAATACCAGAATTTACCAAGTTAACATGATTTTTTTGTTAGATTACATTATTTCAACTAAATCAGACACTGTTACTCAGTGCTTAGGTAGTGTTTTCATAGAATAGCTTTTTATTCTTATTAAGCATTGTTTTGATGACTACACTTTACTACTGCTCGAGTACTGTATTATTTTCAATTGATGGTACTCTGTCTCGAGTATAACGTTTGGCTACTCTACTCACCTGAAATTCCTTAAAACTCAGTTTTTACAATAGGGATTATTATTAGACCATGGTATACAATTTTGTTTTCATTTTCAGAAGGTACCGTGATACCGGCCCATGCCTGTTCATTAGCAATGTCAGTTAAGGAAACTTTTAAAGAGATGATCAAACAATTTGATCACAAGGAGCCATCCATACTCACAATCCGTGACCCCCAAGGCACAAGGAAACTTGACAAGTTGATAGTGACTCAGTAAAGGAGGAAAACAAAAGCAGGCAGGTAGGCACTGTGGGAATCTAAAAAACCCCGGCTTCGTGTTGCTGAAGCCTGACCTGAATCCCGCTGAGGCCAAGATGACTAATTGTTAATTAAGGTGCGCTGATGAAAGAAGAGCTGAAGTGTAAATGAATGTGTCAGTCTGAAGGAGCCCTCAGACACACCTTTTTACCCTCACAAAGGAAAGTCAGCAGTCTCCCAAAACTTGTGGGGGCTTTTTGGCAGCTCACAGTGACTGGTTAATATCATTCACAGGGAAATTGAAAATCTGAAAATGTTGGTGAAAAAAATAAAAAGAGATTGGAAAACTGAAATGGGGAGAGTGAGAAAGAAAAACATCAAGATGAAGGTGGAGGATCAGGTATGAATCACTGGAGACAGAGGAGAGCTCGGAGGCATTTGGCTAAAATGTGTGTCTTTGTTCAGGGATGGGAAAATTAATTGCAGCTTAGGGCAAAAGAGGGAAAAATGTGAGAAGACATCAGTGCATTATAGAAGCTGAAAAAAAATTACCACACCTCTTTTTATTAAAACATCCTCCCAGACTTTTTCTGATGTTTGGTTGCTTTTTTGATGATGCGATCCTCATCATCTCCCATTTCTAGGCTTTACCTTCTGCCAAGGCCTGGGGGCACGACTGAGGCAGGTTCGAGGCAATGTCCCTGAGACTGTCTCTCTCCTCCCTCATCTCCTGGATGTCCTGCTCGATGAGGGACAGGCGGTTCTGCTGTTCTTTAGCAGCAGAATGCAGCTTCTGGATCTTGGAGCCTAGTGCCGGGCTCTTCACACTCCCACGCAGCATGCTGAGACGGCGCTCTGTCTCGTTTAGGATCCGATCAAATCGTTCCAGTGGAACGTTCCCATCTGGTCAAAACACCCAGGACAAGGAACAGATGGAGAACAGAGAAATCACAGAAGGAATGGTAAATTTTTTTTATTTTTTTGTTCATTAATGGATTCCCTGCATTACAGATTCAAACAATGTGTCAGTCTGCATGATGACCTAATTATAGTGATTTGGTCATTATCTTCTCAGGCATGTCAACATGCTAATGATAAAGAGCCAAATCCTGGGCTGTCAGGTGATTCCTACAATTAGGCTGTTATGGCATATATACAATTCTGTGACAAAGTATTTGCCCCTTACAGATTTCTTCTGTTTTAGTTTTTTTTCGATACAATTCAATGTTTTAGATTATCAAAGAAATTTCAATTTAAGAAAAAGATAATCAAAATTAAATACAAAAGCAGTTATCAAATGATGCTTTCATTTGTTAATTTAACTAAACCAAAAAAGGTCTTGATTATTTACCACATATCTTTTATCATCAGGCCTGATTACAGGCGGACCTGTAGAATCAAGAAATCACTCAAACAGAACCTGTCTGACCAGATGAAGTAGGCTAAAGGATCTTAAAAAGTAGTAGCTCAAGCCCCTATCAAAATAAATTCAGAACACATGAAAAAACAAAGTAATTGACATCTGTCAATCTGGTAATCTGGTAAAGAACTAAATGACATCTTTCTGTTCTTGCAGCCCTAGTCTAGGAGGTCTTGCAGTTCGTTCTTTTTCCATATTCTTTGCAGAACGTTTTTCTTGCGTGGTGTCCAAGAAATATAATGTGGGTAAGCTGCAGTGAGAGCGACCTATGAAGACTTTGCAGGAGTTCTGCACTGACAGTGCACAAGATTGCACTGACGACTCATCCAGGAGGTCATTAAAGAACCTAAAACAACCCTTGCACTGCAGGGTTCACTTGCCTTAGGTAATTTCCACGTGTTTTGATTTAACAGTAACAAAGTGACTGGGCAAAAGATTACATATAGTTCTAAGATAAAAAGCACTGGTGACCAAAAATAATTAGCCAAACACTTCTTAATAATCCCCAACATATTTGGGGAGAATATTCTTTGGACTGACAAGACAAAATGGAACATTTTGGAAAGTGTTCATCCTGTTACATCTACTGTAAAACTAACAGAACATTTTAGAAAAAGAACATCCTACCTAAAGTAAAACATAGTGGTAACATGATGTTCTGAGGCTACCTTGCTACTGGCAGGAACTGCATGACAGAAACATGAATTTTGCTGGCTAGCAGAAATTTGTTTGATCTGAAATGCTTATGTATGAGCTGAAGTACAATTATTCTAACTCACATCAGTAAATACAGTTTTCCTTATAAGCAGCAAATGTTTCTCTCTCACTGTCTGAGTAAGAATCTGGGGAATATTTTAATGTTAAAAGAGCCCTTAAAAATCTCAGAACTCTTTAGTTATCTGATTTATAGATGTACACATAAGACCAAAGTTAGCTACAGTGACACTCCTGAGGTGAGAGACTTACCTATTTTGCTGATTAGTTCACTTAGAGTAACAGAGTATGTTGCTAACTGGAGTTTAGCTGCTTCCATGTCATGTTTTATGCTGGCTAGGGACACTTCAGGCTAGACATAAGAAAAAAAAAAAAAAGGTTAGACAGTCTTTTATGCTGAAAGAGCAGATCTTTATGTATAGCTCTTGAGGGCTAGATTTCCTAAAATGCAGAAACTTTCACTACAATTCCTGCTAAAATGCTCACCAATTAAAAATTGTTGAAATAAAAATGCTAAAAAATCCAGAAGGCAATAAAAGTATTTTAAAGCAACTTTAAAACCCATCTTGATAATGTCTCATATAACATCTCTGCTGCTGTTCATTCTCAAGGACAACATATTTCGAGTTTTGTAAAAAAAAAAAAGAATTACTAGGGATGTAACAGTATGTTAAACTGACAAGCTGAGACAATAAGTGTGTTCCCACAAACCCAATATTAAGCATTTATTTTGTTTTTGTTGGTTTGTTTTTCAGTACCTCCTGTTTTGAATAAGGCACTTTGTGTTGCCCTTGCTGTGAATATGAAGTGCTGTGTAAATACAAATTGAAAACTGAAACAACTGCATCCATGGTTTAAAAAATGTCATTGTAGATAAAAATATGAAATCTAATATGAAATTTAACCCCCTGAATTAATACTTTGCAGAACCACCTTTTGCAGCAACTATAACCGCAAGTGTTTTGGAATATGTCTAGCCGTGTTACATATTTAGCATTTTACAAATTCTTCTTTGCAAAAGAGTGCTCGATCAGTAAGATTAGATATTGTGTGTCTGAGAACTACAATGTTCAAGTATTGTCACAGTTTCTCAACTGGCCTGGACTTTGACTGGGCCATTCTAATAGAGGAATGAGGTTTAATCAGAACCATTTTATTGTAGTTCATCCTGTATAATTAGGGCTGTTGTCCTACCAGAAAGGTGAACAGCAACTCCAGTCTCAAGAATTTTGAAGCCTGAAACAGATTTTCTTACAGGATTGCCCTGTATTTAACACTATCTACCCATCAGCTCTGACCTGCTACATTGACCCTGCTGAAGATAATCATCCCCACAGCATGACCGTACCACCAAGTTTCTTTAGGTCCTATGTTACCCTTTAATTTAGAAAAATTGTAATCTGAGAGTTTTTTAGATATGTGGGAAATATTCTCCTAATGGCTGAATCTGCTGCACCTTAAATTGGTGGTTCAAATGTTTTGGTGCCAGAGCATATTTATTGGCAGATAAATTGGCAGAAGTTCCTTTCAGTGGTTTTAATGCAGCTGTGGTTGCTTAGATATTGTTAGATTTACTACCTATGCTTGCTTGCTCTCTTTATAGCCATCTTGTTATGAAACAAAAATGGACAGACATTGAAAGACATTTCTGCATGTGACCTTAAACATACCTCTGTTGGGATCATGGCGTTTGCATTCTCTGTTAGTAATTCTTGCTCTGACAGCTGCTTTAAAGCAGAGCCTATATGTGAATTAAGGTTAGAAGCTGCAGTCCTGGTATGCTTGGTCTGAGTCAGAATGGCTTTGGATCCCTGCAGACAAGATACATAACATGTAAAGAAAAAGGGGAAAATTTTATGAAAGGACTTTTGTCTCTTGGAAAAAATTCACAATATTTATGGGACACAAACAAATTTTGGCAGCAATCTGAATAATCCTTCGCTGGAAAAGCTGGGCTATTCCAAATCTCATATGAAGCATCACCTATTCAGAAAAATTTAAAAGGTTTCAATTTTAAAGAGAGAACAATATGACAAACAATGTCAAATGCCTTCCTGAAATCTACAAAGTCAGCACAGACTCATTAAGCAAAGACCTTAGTTTTCCATTAGGACACAGTTTGCTGCTATGGTGTTGAGGGGGAAAATGAAACACCATAAATGCAAAGAAGTATGGCTACTGTTTAAATCTTTATATAAAAAACATTGTAACCCATTTCTCCACTCCTGTCAGGTTTGAAGTTCTGCTGCCTGCTGTTTACAACATTTTGACACTAGGTGCCGCCAGTAGGAGTTACCGAAGGCAACAGGTGTTGTGCATCTACTCATCAGCTAGGAAGCATAAAGAGGAAGGATGCCAACACCTCGGCGCCTGAGTGTTTTTGCCTCCGTGGTAATTTCTGGCCAGCTCTGAAACCTTGCATGATTTTTAC
>JAHUTJ010002290.1:0-13583 GCA_036250325.1 Characodon lateralis
GTGTAGCTTCTAGGAAGAGAAAAGAGAGAACAAAGTTAAAAGCTGAAATAACAGCAAATAATGCAAAATTGGAGAGTAGTGTGAGAATGTAGCAAAGAGGGTGAAAGTGGTCATTATGTCCTCCAGCGGCCTAAGCCTATAGCAGCATAACTACAGAGATAGTTTCAGTTTATTTATTTATATAGCACTTATTTACAACAAATCCCTCCAAAAACATTGATGTTTGTTGTAATGTGACAAAATGTCCATAAAAGGGACGAATATTTCCACAAGGTACTGTGAAAAGGAGAAATTAGAAATTCTGAACATGCTCCTAAATTTTAGCTCTCCCACAACAGATTTTAATGACCAATAAACTGAGCAGTTAAAGGTAATTTAATATTCAAACAGAGGGTTTAAGCAGAAACTTGAAAGCAGAGAATACACCCCCAGGTAGCTTGGTTCTGGGAAACACTTGTGAGTAAGCTTGCCATGATTGCTTCAACACGCCGGCTATGAGGTGGTCTGCCCCTTACTGCATCACACAGAGCAGGCATTTGACGTCATAAACCCCCCCACCCCCCAATGGCTGCATTGATAATCTGATCCAGACTCTAGATACCCAAAAAGAAATTTACATTGTAACATAGGTTGTGACTTCAGCTGTGTTCTCTGGCTCTCCACTGTCTCTGTCACATAAATGCACGCACATGCACAAAGATCAAATAGATTTTGAAATCTTCACAAATAATCAATTCATAGCAATGTTCATAAAGATATGAAAAATTTGCCACCACAGTTTTTTAAGTTGTTTAATTTCTTTGTGCCATGTGAATCCCCATCCATTTAGCTGTCACTAAGCTTCACTCAGACCAGACAAATAACAGCAACGCAACCTGATGTTTTAGTGGCCTCTGATTTTCTTTTTCCCCTTCTGACACGTTGGCCTTTGTTGACCTTTAGGCCCCAGGCTGTGTTTTCATGCTGTGCAGAGCTGGTGGGGGGGGGGGCTTTCTTGAGCCTCTCCCTCCAGGTTTAGCTTCTGATAGTGACAACACAGGAAGCATCACTCACAATGAGGGGACTCAGAGATAACAGAGATAGAGGGAGAATGGGAGGAAAGGTGAAAAGCAGTCTCACCGATGGGCTGAGCTGCTTAGGAAAACCATAAAGAGAAAAAATTCTTCATTAATTTAACTTTAATAATGGCAGATATAGTTGTCTTGTTTTATCTCTAAATCAGAACAAAACAAGTGTTTTTTTGTTCTGATACAGCTACTCAATCTGGTGATCTCTGAATGTGAACAGGCTAGTGGCACTGTTACAGGGCAAACAGGTGTGTTTGTCTCTGTATATATAATCGATTGCAACCAGACCCTTGTGGAATGCTAGATCTCTATTACTGATAAAGGTTGCAAAGGTGTCCTGGGTTGACAAAGGTTAACAGGATTACTATATAATGAACCAAAGACAGTGATTAAAAATCTGTCTAAACAAGGAAAACTACAGTAGCTTTACACATTACTTTCTTTTGTAATATTTAAAAAAAATTGTCTTACCCCTTAACTTTTTTCCCTTATGTCATGTAAAAACCACAAACTTGTATTTTATTGTGATTTGATGTGATAAACCAGAAAAGTATGCATAGTTTTCCATTATTGTTAACATATGAAAAGCTAGAAAAGTGTTGTTTGTGTTTGCAAGCGGCCACATTTACTCTCATACCATATAAAAAAAACTAGTGCAACCTACTTCTAATTCACCTCATTGGTGAATAGAGTTTGTTTGTTTGTAATGAAATCTGCATAAAAATCGAGCTGTTCTGTAAAGTCTTTAGAAGTTTGTTAGCAAACATTTGTGAAAAAAACAGCATCACGAAGACCAAGGAACACTGGAGATAGGTCAGGGGTGAAGTATAAAGCAGAGTTAGGTTAGAAAACAACATCCACAGCTTTGAATATCTCACAGAGCACTGTCCAATCATTCATCCAAAAATGGGAATAGTCTGGTACAAACCTACAAAGACATGGCCGTCCTAAACTGACAGACTGGGCAATGAGGGCATTAATCAGAAGCAACCAAGGTGACAGAGCAAAATCATTGTAAAAGGTTCTCTGGTCATTAGATCTAAATTTAACTTTTTGGAATACATGCAAAACACGGTTTGTGGTAGTGGCAGCATCATACTTTTGGTATGTTTTTTGTTTTTGTTTTTCAAGACAAGAAGGCTTGGCAGAGCTGATGGTAAACTGGGCAATCCTAAAAAAAAGGCTGCAAAAGACTTTGGACTGGAGTGGAGGTTCACCTACCAGCAGGACACAACTCTCAACACACAGCCAGAGATACAATGGAAATGTTTAGATCACTGCATATTCATACGTTATGTCCAAACCTAAATTTAACTGACAATCTTTGGCAAGACTTTAAATGTGTTCACTCTGCATCTGCAAATTTGCTGTTCATGCTGTATCATTTTTCCCCCACTTCACAATTCTGCAATATTTTGTTTTGGTCTATCATATAATATTTTGGTGGTAACATAAAATCTGAACAAGTTCAAGGGGTTTGAGTGCTTTTGGAAGACTGCACATTTTTTTTAATGTTAAATGCTTTACTACTTTAGTTAGGAATACATTAATAAAGCAACTAATTTAAATGTGCCAACAGAGGGATGATGTAAATCAATCCTATGATTTCTCAGTTGTTTTATGTTTTAAGCAGCTGTGTTTTCTCTGAAAGTACATATAACCTCTTTCTTATTGTATCCAGGTTATAGTTTAGTGTCACAAGGCATCCCTATCGATCAAAGTTTTTCTGATGATGAAGACAGAGAGCCGAGACGGAAGAAACGGTTGCTTCATAATCCAAGCACAGGCTCCTCTGAAGAGCAATAGCATTCATGGTGAGTTTTATTTATAATGCCTACTATTTATTTGGTCTAGTTAATTCTCTTGGCTGTGATTCTAAACAAAATAAGTTGGCTATATAAAATGTAACTTAGCTCATAGAATCTCTCAATTCCTGATTGTTTGAAAATGAAAAGACCCCAAACAAATGTTCATTTAAAAAGTAACACAATCACTTTATGTGTATAGTTAAAAGTAATAAAATATCATTGCAGTAGTAGATATGGAGTCATCCATTAAAATATTGTTGCCCATTAATTTCTAATTTATTATGTTTGATAACGAGTCATTGTTTCATCTTTTTGTCCTAATCAAAATGGTACGAGAAGCTAAAGAAAAAAAATTTAACAGTTATGATGTTTTTGCCAACTGTAACTTTTATACTGTTTTGTTTGATAATGATCAAAGCTTTCAGTGACTATTCCTGCTCTTAATATACTGTTTGATTCAGGATACTTCTAGTTGCAACTAGCAAACTCATAACTTTCATCCTCCAATTACATCTGCCTGTGACTTCCCAATAAATGACTCAGACTCAGAGGTGTGGCCCATTTCAGCTGAGCAGTGTGAAAGCAATAGGTTTTGAGCTCCATGCAACAGCTTTCACCCATTTTTTCTTCTTTAAATGGATAACAAGGGTTTTAATGACAAAATGCATGATAAACTGATTTAATTTGATCCTAATTACAAGTCAAATTTACAGCCAGTCAGTAGAGGAAATAAATTCACAGAGGTACTCCCATCCTCTGTGCCAGATTTGTGTCTGCCAATGTGAAAATAGCAGTCAAAAAAGCAAAGCTGGTTTCTTCAAACTCCCACAGTTTCCTGCTACAGCATTCATGTAACTCTGCTTGCCTCTTGTTAGAAATAAATCAAATTAGACATCTAATGTTGCCATCTTTTCTCTAACCCCCCAGAGTGAACGTGAACACGGGATCACATTCTCTGCAGCGTCTTTGGGAACAGTTTGTATTGTTGCAAACGAAATGGAGAACATGGCCGGCAATCAAGAAACTCATCATGGATGGAGTTTTTCAGGATTTGGATTTACTTGCTGTCTATTGCTAAAATATTGTTGCTAATAACTTCAGTGTCTGTGCAGTACAAGAATGAAGAATCTAGTTGAGTAAACAAGGTCCCCCACTAACAAACCAAAGCTTCCTTGTTAATGTTTTTGTCATGCTTTCCTTTTCTTTTTAAGAATAAATAAATGCAATCTATTGCATTTACAAACTGTAAACTAGCATGATAATATATGATAATATGAACTACCCCTTTTTGTTGTTTTAATGTTCCCTTTTATTTTCTGGAAATATGTGACCAAAACAACTAACATGGTTGTCTCCATGATGTTAATAAGGTTATGTTGCTTCTTACTGTCTTAATTAGTATACCTTGTCTTTTAACTCAGCTACCACCTTTAGGTGCTCATGTCACTGGCATTTTCCCACTGAAGCCAATGCACCAACTTTCAGGGTCTTTATCTCATCATTCTGCCTTTGGCTTTTAGACCCTCTTGCAGTCCTTTTGTCATTTTGATGATACCGTTTTGTCTGCTTAAATCCATGGGTGGCCGCCTGGTTAATCCTCCTGCAACACCTTCTTGCTGGTGTAGTAATCCCCAGAAGAATGTCCCACTCTCTCCTCTGCACTCTGCATGAATTAGGTATTTTACAAAGGAAAGTAGAGAAGAGTGTCAGAGGTTAATTTACAGATGAGTGCATGACAAGATGATGAGATGAAGTGGGGACAATCTGGAGACCACTCTGAATATTTCAGTGGTGTCATTTTAAATGTTGGATTAAAGTTTAATTTTAAAGCATTTGACATTACTTTTGTTTGGTTCAGCTTTTTTGTAAAGATGAAATAGACCAGAAGAATCTTGAAGCATCTGTTAGGTGTGGCACATTGGTGTACTTTGTGGACATAGAGTAAAGAAGAAAACCCCTTGTGTTCTGTTTTGTTCTAAGAAAAGTTTAACAAGCTGTGTAACAAAAACTAAGCACACCCTTACTGTTTCCATCCGATTTACAAGGTAAGGGATCCGCTGCTAATCAAATGCATTTAATTTATTAACTATCAGGAAGTGTGGCCACCTCTGTAAAAACAGCAGTTTTGCAATTTGCTGGCTAGTTGCATACAGATGCATGCTAACACAATTTCTAGAAAAAAGGGCATCAACAATGATTTTAGAGAAGCTATTGTTGCTGCACAACCATCCTGAACAGATTATAAAGCAATTTTCAAACCATTTGAAATCCGTCTATTGGCAGTGAAAAAGATTATCCACAAGTGGAAAAAATTAAAGGCAGCCTCTTATCTTTCTGGTTGACTGCATGTCCCAGTAAATGTATTCTGATGTCAGACTATAAGATGCTCAGAGAAAGAGCACAAGTAACCCGCCCCAAGAAAACAAGAGCTCTCTCTAAAAATGTACATACCTCAATTAGCAGTTAAACATTGACAGAAACACTGAACATATTTGGAAGGGTTACCTGGACTTCAGAAACAATTCACAGCTTATCAGTACAGACATCTAATACCACTTCTCAAGGACAGTGGTGGAGAGTGATTTTGTTCTTATTACCACCACAGAAACTAGGCAACGTACATTAACTTAGGTGATCATGAACTATCCTCCATGCCAAAGTATTCTAAAGTCAAATGTGATTTTTCTTTTTCAAAAAATGTATGATATCATTTATCCTGGGGCTTGCTCAGTGTTTCACACATGGCTTTTGGAATTTGAATTTGTTTTTATTCAATGAATAATGACAGTGTGGACTGTGCACCATGTTTTGGTAAACTTAAGGATAGATCTAAACAAAGTTATTTTATATTTATACAAACAGTGTTGGTATAAATATAAACAAAATTAAAAGAAATCACTAATGGCAATCTGATTACCACCTTGAGCACCTAATTGCACAGTTGCTGGCAATAACCAACAATAACATTGCTGGTAATTGCATCCAAGACCATGTTACATAGTTTAGTGCTTGAGCGGTGTTTATGTAATACCTTTGCAGAAAAATGGAAATTTTGTTTTGTGAGCTATAAAATTAAGCTAAAATTAATCTTTATTTCCTGATGTGATCATATTTCTAAAGTTAGGAAAAATTTTATTTTTTGACGAAGATTTCAATTACTGTCTTATATTTTTAAGTCATGTACAATGCTTCGATTATGTATTATGATTCTGGTGTTCAGTGATTATGTATATAATCGAATGGCCTGTTTCCAAGGACAATATACATCTATCAACTGCACACATGCTCATGCAGCTGAAGGGGTTAACGATGTTCAGGAAAAAGCAACGATGGCTGCAGCAGCCTCAAATTAAGCATTTAGTTACTTGCTTATCATCATCATTCACTAACCGAGTGCACCTGTAGAATTCCCATCATCCAGAGAAATGACAGGAGTCTTCCTGTTTTTCCTGCCACAGAGCTGCAATGAGACAGAGCTGTCTTTGTCTCATGCTGGGCTGTTCAGGGCTCTCACCGCTCTCCACCTCACAGTGTAATGTCTGAAACAGCTTGGCCTCAAATAAACAGTTTTTTTAAACTGAACATTACAGCTCACTCACTAAGGTCGGTCAACAGAGACCTGAAATATAAGAAATGCAAAAAGTTCCTTCATAGAGTTAACAATTATACAAATCTTCACAGTTATTGGTTTATAATGGAGTTATAAGTGTCTGGTTTTGAAATGTCTCCTTTTTGTTGGGTAGAACATGTCTGTCTGTATTACCTCCTGCTGCTTTGCCTCACTGTGGGAACACAGTTAATTCTCATGTGGGCAAAACCCCTGGAGATAACGCAGTCAACTGGCTCTTTGAAGTTAGGAATTTATTTTAGAACTGTGTAAAAGATACAGTGAACCTTGCTTTATAAGTGCAAACCTTCAGTTTTTTATAAAAAGAAATGTGATAGGCTGCATTTTGTGTGCTCTTATGTCCTCATAACATTGTTTTGTATCTGCCATTATTTCAGTAACATAGAAAGTGGCATAGAAAGATACTATGCCTTAGGTACATACCATCTAGCATTAGCATCCAGCATTCAAGGCACTAACACTGCAGCATGCATAATTTCATCAAGCCAGTCGTTAAGCCTGTCTGCCACATTTTCTTTTGGACATGTCAAAGAGATTCCATGACTGCTGCGTCTCGAAATGCCAGGGGTAGAGCAGAGTGCTACACTGCTACAGTTTATATTCATATTACTGCTCAAATAATGCAGCACTGAACCAATAATAACAGTAGTCGAACTCATGCAACGCTGTGCAAATCCTGTTTGTCAGCTGATTAAGATTCAATCACGTTCAGATTTTAGATGCTTGAAACTGAGAGTGAAACTGACAGGGGTTATCCCTGTTGCATGTGTACCTCACATTTTCCTTCCACTTTCCATTAATCTACTTAGATACAGCAGTCTTTGAACAGCCACCTTCGTTGGTAAAGAGCTATTGAGCCTTACTCCCCCTTGTTACAGGGCTCAGTGACTGTCTGCTGGACAACTGTCAGACCACCAATCATCACCTATGATTATACAGCCATGAGATAGCCATTACATAACTTTTTTTCTATATCACTCTCATATATTTTTCTAATTTCCAGATTAACTAACTCTTGGTTTTTTTATTGGCTAAAATCCACGGTTCACATTGTAGCTGAATATATTATTTGTAATTAATCTATAACATTTTGAATTGATTCACTGAAATAAATAAACTTTAATTATGTTCTAATTTACTGTGATACACCTGTAAGTGGAGTAGTCTCTTGGGTGCCCTCACACAATTCGTCAGCACTATTCAAAGCTTCTTTTGTTGTCTGAATAACATACAAATCCCCAATCACTGCCTTCTTGGTTCAATGGTTTCGAATAGCCTGTGGCAAAGAGTTACCCCCTCTGTTCCGAAGCACTCCTTAAAACATCCTTTTGATCAACACAAATACAAAGTGGTTTCTCTTATAGTTGTTGGTGTTAACTGATTGACTAATTATTTGAATTAAACCAAAGGTTGAGCATATTTGAAGAGGATAGTCGTAGTACATTAAGTATGTGACAATGATATCACTCAGAGGAACATAGTGATCATGGCATCAAGTATCTTTGACTGAAGGAATATATAATATTAAGATTTTTTCATTTTTCTACCTTTTATAGGTAGTTTAGAAAATGTTAAAGAATAGCAATATGTATGGCACTTGAATGCAAACGTCTTAATTAAATTGTATTATAATGTTTGCCAATGTTTTGGAGTGGATCACTATGACCACCTTTTTGCTTATAAATGGACAGTGATGTACAGTAACAGCTTAGCTATTGTATGCAACCCCAGCATACCAGTAAATGACTAAGACCAACCTTTATGCATCCTTTTAAAATGGTATTCAGATAATTGGCGCAGAGAAAACCAAAATGATACATTTCAGCTGACTTGATTTTCTCTTATGGCTGAGAATGCTTCACATCGTTATCTTAACTTCCTGCTGGTCAAAGGCCAAAAAATCATCAAGCTTTCCACAACGTGTTCCTTCGTGTTGACTCATTGGCTGCTTGGCCTCAATAACTCACTGTTTCACACACCCTTGTCTGCAGCATTTAATCTACAGAGAGAAACATGACTCAGGGAAATTATAACATAGAGATTAAATTTTTAAAGATGTGTTTATTGTCTTGTTTATGTTTTTGCCATGTTTTAATGTTGAGACTACAGACTTCATGTTTTCTACACTGTTTTGGTGGGTTTTTTTTTTTCCTTTGCTTTGTTACTATGGGTTATCCATGCTTTGCTGGCATAATTTTGACATATCTTCGCATTTTGCTAATTGATAAACCTGTGGTGTATGTTTTTGCATTGTGTTGAATTGTATTGTCTTGTGTTGTGCCTTTTTCTTTCTCAGAACTTTTGCAATAAATTGCTTTTTTTGCACATTTCATAGTTGTTTTATTACATGTTTTCAGCTACAGTCTTTTTCACATCAATCACTGCACTGTGATTAGTTTTGGTTTATGATAAAGTTTCTTGTTTTCCAAGAACTCGAGTTTCTGAGTTTGCTGTGACTCTGCAGATATGACTTTAAAGTGTAAAGTATCTTTCACACAGCTTGAAATACTTTAACATTAAATTCTCATCCTGACAATCTGAGATTACTTGCAATCCTCAGATCATACATAGACCAGTAACACCTGGAAGGATTAGGAGTTGTGCCATATTATTTTAATAGCCCTATATGCAAATATTAATATGGTGGTAATGATCAATTAGGTTTTTCAGTTACCTCCTGTTGGTTTCATTTAAATCTATTTTGTTTTGAGTTGTATCACTAACAGATGAAGCTGTTAGCCAACAGTTGCTAACAAGGGTTACATTCACAGTGCTCTGGAAAAGTATTTCCGCTTAATGGATTTCTTCTATTTTTGTTTTGTCAGACTTTACATTTACCCAAGTAAATACAAAAAAGGTTTTCAAAGAACAGTTTCATTCATTAAGTAGACAATACCATCCATACTCTTAGTGGAAAAGAAATTGTCTCCTAAACCAAATAATTACTCGAGCCACCCTTGGTGGTAACAACTGTCGTCACCCATTTGCAATAACCATCAGTGAGTCTTTTACATTGTTGTTGAGGAATTGTGGCCCTCTCTTCATTGTAGAATTGCTTGACGCTAAAGGTGCAAATAATTTTTCACAGTACTGTATTCTTACAGGGTAGCCTCAATAATGTACTAAATGAGATAGCTTGATGCAACCTATTATCTTTGACGATAAACTACTCCGTTTATTAAATATCTGCCTTATATTTTACCCATTCTTGCTTGTGGACACTGGACTTTTCTCAATAATTATGTAGCAGGTAAAATATGGTCCATATTTTATTGTTGTTAGCTGGTTTATAATAGCCACATGATCTTTGTGTCCATTAGTAATATGAATTCAAACTTGGTGACTATTACATGTGGAGTGCTGCAGGGCTCAATTCTTGATCCAGTCCTATTCAGTCCATATATACTTCTACTTGGATATGTTTTCTTGAAACAGAAAATACATTGTCATAATTGTGCAGATAATTTACATCTGTACATTCTGTAGTCTTATGAATATTGAATATATGACATAGTAAACGTTAATCAAAATTTTAAAAGTCAAAATCAAGATGAGCTTTTATGATTCATCCATTTTACACAGATCAACTGCTACTGTAGTTTCTATTGAGAGTAGAGAATCATTTCGAATCATCTTATACATACCCATATCTTTACATGGCTATTACATCATAAGCAAAATCCTTGTTCCTATTCAAAAGCTGAGGAAATTGCTTTGTGTATCTGTGCTCAAATTAGAAAGAAATTCCTGACAATGAATCATAGAGAGGCCCCAGCTCTAAATAGTTTTTAAAGCTGGGTAAAAAATCTTCATTTTCTAGTTAAGTTAGGTTTTTATTGTATATGTGTATTGGTCTCTTGTATAACCACTTTTATGGCACTGCTATTATTGTGATGTTGATCCTTTGGCTCCCTTTCTTGTACTGATCATTTTCTGTATTTGTCTTGTGCACTCATGCTTTCAAAAATAAATAGCTTTCTTCTTTTATAGAGAGCAGATTTTGTTGCTTCATACATAAATGAAGAATAAATCTTGACTTGTTCAAATCACCCAACAATGGTAGACTTATCTTTTTCCATTTGAATTGTTTGTATTGTTTTTAGCAGCCATAAAGTATAGAGTGGCAACTGGTAAAAGAGAAAATAGGGAATGCATTGTACATTTTTACTGTGTAAATTATAAAATTATAATTAAACAAGACTTTAAAATACTAAATAGTAATAAAAATGATATATTCGAAGATCTAAAAAACATGTATATACTCAGTTCTTGCATCATTGTTGTCCTCCTTTAACCTTTACCTAAAATGCAGGGATCAGCTGCTGTGGTCTGGACCTCCTCACTTGACTTCAGAGGATCAAGGTTCACGTCCGTCCAGAGGCGGCTTCGTTTTCCCACATGTTTTATTCTAAGCAGGGAGCCAATGCAGAAAAATAAACCCCCACAAGCTTGTTTCCCCCGGACCCCAGGGAATCACAGCAAGCTGTTTTTTCTCTCTATGTGTCACCACTTTGAGTTTTGTTTGACACTTCAATTATACAACTTTTTTCACGCCAGTATTTAATAATTTACCTTTCCTCTGGCAAAGCTCTGAAGACTAATTTAGTAATCTTGATATGTGCCAGTTGGTTGTCTTCTGTGTATTTATACCGGAACAAACACATGGAGTAACAGCAGGTTTTCTCCTTTGGTTCTCATCTGGGAGGTCCAACCTGAATTTCATCAGAAAAAAAAAAGGGACAGCACAGCTATTGCTTGTAAATTTTTTACTTTCTAAAGGACATCCTCTTCAGGTTGAAGAAGTTAAATGTCCCTTTTATCCTGTCAGTGGTTGCATGGGGCCGGAGGCAGACCTCCTTAATAGGTCATGTGATATGTGGGTCATCTTGGGGTCTGCACAGCAGATCATCAGGATCAAACACTCTTACACTAGGTCTTTGACTCAGTGATTTATAGGTTCTTTAAGGCAACAGGGCTTCCATGGTTACACATACAGCTGAAATGTTTTACACAATGAGTTACAGTTGAGTTACATCGTTTTTACTAAAAGATATCAGCTCGTGTATTTTTTTTTTCACAAAAAAATTGCTTTTACAGTAAGATCAGTGACTTTATTACAGAGTAACAGGATTTGTAGTAGAAACGTCTGGATTTCCACTACATCATTTTACAAAATCCCTTTTTATAAACTGTTTTGTCACATCATAATGTGGCACAACAACTGAGCTGATCAGCTGGTATTAGTAAAGACTATGGCGGACAGATTTTAACAAGGTTTTGTGTTTCATTGGAGTTGCAAGAGCTTTAGTCTTAGTCAAATGTATGGAGAAGACTATTCAATTTGAATAAATAACTGAATCTGACTGCACTGTTCAATGGTTAGGATTAATTGGAATGTATGTACCTGACTTTTGTGAAGTGCTTTGAGACAACATGTGTTGTGAATTGGCACTATATAAAAAACTGAATTGAATTGAATTGAATTGAACTGTGACTATGTTAATGATCATCTTTAGAATTTTAACTGGTACAAATCTGTTTATATGATTTAAATGAATCTCCTTATATGATTTATATGAATCTGTTTATATGATTTCAGCGCATATTCACACTCCTAAAATAAGTAAATTGTTTTCTGTATTCTGCTTGTATCAGTTGATTTGTCAGGACAGTGGCAATGCATGCAGTCAAAACACATTCTACTTTTGCTCAACCAAACAACTGCCTTTCTGACAAGTGATTAGATTTTTTCAGAGCAATTGGAATTTCCTTATTTCTTCCCTCTGATTTTGACTGAAATAATCACAGTTGTAGAGGCTGCACTGCAGGTGCATGCATGGTGGAGCTAACTATTCGGATAGGGCTCGTTGTAATTGCCCTGTTTACAAACCACTTCAGTGTGTTTTATTGCTGCCAAACTTTTCTGAAATCCTTGCAGTGTTTTCACAAAAGGTTCAAATGATTTGCTGCAGCCAAACAAAATATAAATAAACGCCAATGAACTTAAATCCTGTGATTACATTGTGCTTGGTAATGTCACCATAGATCTGAGGGGATAGTTGAAACAAATCAAAAAAACTTGCCATGTTGTTCTATAGATGAAAAACTTTAAACGGAGTTTAATTTTACAGAAACCTCTGACTAGTAGGTTAAATATTTTGGGTTAGATCAGAAAAATATAAAGTGATTACATTTAAAACTAGGATGTTTATAAAGCTTTATTCTGATGGCTAATTCCACTAAAACATGTTACTTTTACTAGAGAGAAATTGCGTAAAAAATTAGTAACCCAACTTTTTTAACTGTGTTATCAGCGATAGATTGTACCACAATTTCCTCTGAAGTTTTCTTTTTGCCTTTAGCTTTTATTTCAGAGGCTTTTCTTCCTGCTTTGAATGTTGCTTCTGATCTGAAGCACACAAAACGTGGCTGGGTATATGTTTAACCTAATCACTAAGTTTAAGCTATTCGGATGAAAGATGTTGACCAAACACTTGGTTAAAAATTGTGGTGATTTGATTGTCAATAAAAAAAATAAACAAACCTAAAAACCCTTCCCTCGCTGCACGTTGGTACAGTTGTCAGGGCTGTTGTCTTACAACAAGAACATTCTGGTTTGAATCCGGTGCAGCCCCTTATGAAGCAAATAAAACAGGCTACCTATTCTAAGCAACAAGCAGGGGTGCCAACTTTACAACAGCTGCGCATGCATAGAAGCAATAGAAAACCTGTTCAAGATGCTGGTGACGAATATATTTAATTTTTATCCTGTGCTTGATGTATAAATGTGAATAAAAGGTTGCCAGCTTTGATCAAATGGCTGACTTTCAAAGCCTTTGTTGAAGCTACATTTGGATGTCACCTGTGGGCTATGTCCTATTTTCAACATATTTTTTCTGGGCCAAATGAAAAACACTGACCAAATTTAAATGGTCTAAGAATTTCAAGTGTTTCGTATGGGGTAAGAACGCTGTCAAAAACAATGTGTATGTAAAGACGGAAATGTGTGCATATTAGTCAATAGTTGTGCATAAGTAAAATCCAAAAGAGGTATTGTATATTTTCTCTATAAGAATACAA
>JAHUTJ010002291.1:0-13577 GCA_036250325.1 Characodon lateralis
GCTGCATGCAAATGCACACCTCACTCTTCAGATTTATTTTTTTGAAAGATTTTGAAAAACATGCATCGTTTTTCATTCATTTCCCAAATAAGTGCTACATTTTCATGGTGTGTTACATAAAAGTGCAGAATGGGAATCTAGAGCGAGCATAACATATCAGGCCTAATATCTGACACAGGTTTAAAGTGTCTCACAGCTTCATTGTTTGTTTTCCTCGTACATTTTGGAGATTTATCATATTCGGCTTTCCATGAAATCTTCCTAGGAAAGAGGAAACCTTTAGTAACACTTTGAAGAAGACTTTGGGATTTGGGGCTTTAGGGATCCTTTCATTCTAATGAAGTTGGAGTGTGCCGTGTTCATATCACATGTCCCGACCAACAATAAGCGATTAATCAGTGTCTGCTTCTGCTACAATAACTGAGGAGAACACGACTATGGGAATAACAGTATCAGCTAAGCCTCAGCATGAGAATCAGGTGACAGCATATTGTTGCTATATTGAGGCCATTATCGATTGACGGATAAATGTTTCTTATCAGACTCTTTTGCTTCCTTAACAATAGTCTGCACCATCTTATGAAAGGATGGCAACCAGAGACTGATGTCCTGATAAAGGATATTATGGTTCAAGCACAAGTGATTGTTGTCCTTTTACACCGAAAAGACAAAATATCCACCTTGGTACCATATTACCACAGACAGAGACAGCTCTCATTGTGAAGAGGAAACGAGCATACAGTATTTAATTTACAGTGAATGTTTTTGTTTACATGTGAGGAGGTGGAGCTACTGCCAGTCACCACCTTGTGGGGTGGATCACCTTCCGTTCATCAATAAGAGTCTACATACTTCCCCTGCTTTAAACTCTCAG
Organism: Characodon lateralis; assembly: GCA_036250325.1. NCBI lineage: Eukaryota > Metazoa > Chordata > Actinopteri > Cyprinodontiformes > Goodeidae > Characodon > Characodon lateralis. The sequence goes on from JAHUTJ010002291.1 coordinate 875, forward strand.
TTTCACAAACTCACCTCAAGTTGACACAGCATTTCTGAACGGGAAGAGGGAGCAACTAAACAGAACAGTAAGTTTTACATTTTTATCTCTGCAAAAAGCTCCGCTTCAATTACAAGTTAACTAGTGCTTAATAAAAACAATAACCACTACGGCTCGGTTTTGAGACAAAGTAAAGCATCTGGAGGGTAAGGGTTATGTTCTTATGACTCTACCAAAGAGTATCTAAAAGACTAGACAAATATTGGAGTTTTCAGTTACCGTGTCAGATTCCTGTGCAGATAACATACCTGAACTCATACTTCTGGCTTATCAGCATTAATTTGGTCAAATATCTAAAGTTATCCAGTCCTTTGTGGCAGAATAAAAAAAGAAATTCTGGATGAACAAAAATTAATCTGGGAAATTTTCCAACCCATTCGCAGGTCTAAGGTTAATTTAACACAACAGTGTTCACTCATCGGTTTGAACCGGTATACTTCTGGGTTAGGCTATCGTTAAACTTTAATCCATTATAAATAATGGATTAAAGTTAATAATGTGTAACATCATTACCTTATTAACTAATGAGAAAATATTTGGGTTAAAATGAAAATTTTGTTATCACGGGGTAATCAATCCATCCCCCGATTTTCTAAGTAAAACTGCATCCTAAATTGATACAAACTACTGACAGAAAAATTCATATTCCATATAACTGTACGTATTATACGGCTGTATAGTACAAAACATTACCTGTCTCTAGTAGTTTGGGACTAATTCATTGGTCAAAGCTTGTGTTAAATACTGGGCAGATAAAAGGCTAATTTTAAGCTATTTAAATTAACAAACTCTTTCTCTATTGTGAACTAAAGTCATTTACACAACTCACTGAAATCAATATTATTATAAATAGTCATATCTTACCGTTTCTTATTTCATCTTGTGAAAAAGGATATCCCCCCCATTTTGCCCAAATGTCAGTCAGTCAGTGAACAAAAAGCTCAAGTCTATGTTTCACTCTAACTATTATTTGTTTGGTAAAACACTTTAATGTTACCTGTCATTTGTTCTACTCTTTTCCGTTCCAAACCTTCCCTCTGTCTTCTTTTTTTCCCCAGATGGGTGTGTTACCACTAGTGCTCCTGTCGGGGTCGCTGTTTCTCTGCGGACGCGTTGCGGCCCTGTCCTCTGCTATGGACGTCCTCAAACAGGACGCACGTAAGCCACAAACTCTCAACTGGATTAATTCAATTTTCTGCACATCCAGATATGTTCACCAGTTTGCTACCCACTGTGAAAGTTTTGCAACAATGATGCAAACCTTCCTAAACGTCTATTCAAAACAAATTAAAATCATTTACATTTTTTGCCTGACTTTGACATAAACTTTATTTTATTTAGTAGTTTAAGAATCACATTTTAAGTATATATTTCTGGTCATTTTAAAGTAATTTTCTTTTAAAGTTTTTAATAATATTTATCTTTTTTAACTAGTTTTTACAACTGTTTTCGATCTCATTATACATTAAAAACAGTTTTATTTATCTTTTTATGTTTGTCTTATGGTAAAGTACATTTTTAGCTTTTAGAATATCAGAATCTTACTGTTTTTATAGTGATCATATATGTCTGGGTTGTTTCTCATGCCTTGGTGTTGCATTTCTTGGTGTGACCGTGGATTGTTGTTTACATAATTATCCCATGTTTTACTTTTCAAAAGACACTTCAAGTTATATTTTAAATCAAATCTGTTCAAATCTGAAACATTTGTAGTGCAGAGCTGCTTGATGAACATGATTTGACATGATGATTTCTCTGTCTGTCCCTTGCCTTGCAGTTCAGTGGAATGGGTCTCTAACCTGCAGCAGGTGGGACTGTGATTGTCCTTTCTATCGCCAACGTGGCTGCTGCTGCGCAGCCAATGAAATGTACCAAGTAGAAGAAGAGAACTTCAAAAGGATCAAATATTTGTGGCAGAAAATCATATCCCTGAATAGCAGCGTAAATTCACTTTCAGGTACACCTGTGCCTAAAATAACCAAACATTATATTTGAGCATGAAAGTGTAGTTAGTGAGAAGTCTGTGATTTTTCTTCTCAGATGGTTTCAAGGTTTCCTTCAAAGCCACCATGATTCCAAATATGGCCATCGAAATTCCTGGAACCACTGAGCGTTGCTTTGGTCCTTTCAATACCAACGTACCAATCCCGTTCCCCCACGTAACACTCAACTCTGGCAATGGATACAACCCCTCTATGGGTAAGGAGCACACCAAGAAGAAAAAATTGAATCAACTATGGAAGATTTTCTCACCATCAATTAAAAACAAACGTCACTTCTTTCTGCAGGTGTCTTCACTGCCCTTTGCCCTGGTGTTTATATGTTTTCTTTTACCACCTACTCATCTGTTGGAGAGGGTGGACGCCTCTACCACAAAGTATAGCCTAAATTTTAAAGTGCACATTTCTAGCCCAGGCATCTTGGTAGAGCTGTTTGTAATGTTTTTTTTCCTAGGTCCAGCTCATGAAGAACGGCAGGATGGTGGTCAGTGTGTGGGAGAACAATCGAGAAGATGCCGAGGACAGTGCCACTCAGGTTAGTTTTGCAATGAGTATTAATTAAAAAAAAAAAAAAGCACAAATGATTTGCTCTGTTTGGCTAAACATTGTTAAATGTGTTGGTGCATATCTGTTCTTTCAGGTTGTGGTAATGGAGATGCAGCAAGGCGATCAAGTCTATTTGGAGCTGTTGTCCGGGAGGAAGCTCTGCACAAATATGGAATACAATATTTTCACCGGTCACATTGTGTACCCCTACACTGTGTGACCAACCTGCAGGACATCAAGGGGTCCTTCGAAATCCACTTGTCTTCATACAACTAAGAGAATAAATAGAGAAATAAAATAACTGTTACTGCATCCAGTCTGTGATCTACTGTCAGAATTGTCCAATAGCTTAAGAACCTGTGCTGTAGTTATATATGTGAATACAAACAGTGATTTTGCCTAACATGAATATTTTCAAATAAAAATGTATTTTTGTGAATACATGACCAGAACAATGCTGAGAGGCTGTGTAAAAACAAAACGTGACATTTTGTTGATTTGAATGTAATTAAAGGTTGTCTGAGAGATGACGGATTTTTCTGGGCCACATATAAGCCATTAATAGAAATTGGCAGCAGGCAAAGGTTTATCCAGTTCATTTATGTAGATCTGATGGCAGTGCACTGGTCCTCCAGTAAGAATGCTTCCTGTACAGTAAATACACATTTCACATTGGTTGTAGCTCTCCTGTTGAAGGCCATTTTCCAGTCTTGGCCAGTCAAGTGAATTGTTGGTTATGGGGATGGAGAATCACACTATTTGAAGTCAAAAAGGGATTAAAAAAATCCCAGCAAATTAACTTAACAGCCTGTAACGCTGCATTGTGCAACAATGTAAAAAGATCCGAGCTTAAAAAAGTAATTAAACATCTCTAAAACTGCAGCAACAAACCGTCTTAAGTTTGTTCTGCAAGAAAACAAACCGTGTGTGGAGGGGGACTTCTAACATTTTACATATGTATATATTAAAGTCTAGGGAATTTTCTTGGTTCTGTTCAATTTGTTTTATATTACTAGATCAAATGCTTCTTTCATTTATTGTTAAGAGAAACATGCTCTTTTTTGTTTTTACAACGCAGGTTGCCATTGTTCTTATAGCCCACACACTGCGGGAAAAATCTGTTTATGTGTCTGGATGTTCCTGCCTTGAACAACCTGTAGGTTAATACTGAGGTTTCAGGCAAAAAAGGTGACAATGCGATTAATAACCAAAGCTTGGCATTCATTAAACAAAACTTTAAAGATTAAAATGTCTATTATCCATGACATAACAGTTTTTAAATACACACTGATTAAAATGAGCGCAAACACTGGTTTGTGATCGTTTATTGCATAATGCGCAGCATGAATATGAATAATAACAATATCATTTTTAAAAAAGAGAAACAGCCCCATTTTGTAACAGCCACCATAAAATGTAATAATGTGGCAGAAACTATTACAAAATGTCTTAAAGAAATTGATTACATTTTGTGGCAATTATTATAAAACCGGATTTTAGTGAGAACGGCTTTTGAAGCCATTAATCCATAATGCAGAATTACACAGCCTTATAGAGTGAAGTAGAATGCATCCTTTCAGCTAGTTTTGTTTTAATATTCAGTTTATTTAAATTAGACTATATGAATGCTTCAAACACTAACTTTGTTGTATAAATGGGTTAAGCTGAACAACAGACAAACCTGCTGAGCAAGTTAGACACACCTCTCATAGCATGATAAAGAGATCAGTGTCCTCTTTGAAGATGTATGGGAGACAATAAGGGCAGTTATTAGGGCAATAGATTTCAAATTTAATCAGCATGTTTTTGGTTGAAGTTTTTACTTTTTTTTATTTTACAGGTGTTTTGCAAAAAAAAGTGAAAGTAGTATCAATTTTGCTTAATTTTTCAATATATACCTAAATTTTACATTTTACAATTAATCCCTAACACTAAATACATTGCTGTACATTTTCACTTACAGAACCATTTCCCTCAAGATCCCTGAGAAAAGGACACTTCAACATCTTTACAGCCTGGACATTTTCAGCATTTGTGGGATGCCTAAAACATCAAGAGAAATTGAAATAATGGAGGTCAAGTTATGACTTTACATTTGTGTTATTGTGAAACTAGGTTAACATAACCCCAATAATACGATATATAGTCAGTTTTAGGAGACTAAAACCTCACATTGTATACTTCATAGAGGTCTCTGATGAATGTGTCTATCTTTTGGGTTTTTCTGGCATGGTTCTTTGCCATCAAGTTTTGCTTGCAGAGTTTTGGGGAATGTCAGGATGTCAAAAGTAGGAGGAAGTCCCACACTAGTCGCAAGGCTGAAAAATTAAACTTTTTTATTTTTCTGGGTGGATATGAACTTAAACACAATTTGTTTTACTGCTTGTTGAACTTAAAACTTGATATTGTTGACTCTCTTTGCTTGGACAGAAACGGCTTAAATTTCAGCTGCTTCTTGAAAGAAAAAGCACAGAAAAAGTACCGCGGTCATGCTCTCTGTGAGACCACAGTCGACTGTATAACCGTCCACGTCTTTATCTGAAAGTGTAAAAAATCTATAGACAGCCCTGTTCAAATGCATGGCAAAAAGTCTGATTTTGATTGGAATAATAATATTCTGGTCTTTTTATATTATATTTGACAATAACGGTAAGATTTAACTTGAGCACTTATTCATCCACCAATGCCACAGGAATTAACATGATTTTACAGACAATGTAAACAGCATATAAATTTAATATTAATTTAGCTTTTAAAGAAATACTTAATTGTTCACGTAAACAACCCTGTTATTGACCAGATACAAGGTCTCTGTAACTAACCAGTCACTGGTTAATGAATAATGATAAGTTTCTACTGTCATAATCCTGGGGTGATTGTGTGTTGCTTGTATTATCCTCTCTCTTCCCCTCCCTTTTTGTGCTCTTCTGTTGGCTGACCCATCCCTGAGGAGCTGTTCACTTGCCTAAAGCTTTTCCGCTCATCATCTCTGAGTACAAGAGGACCAGCAGGACCCTCCAGCACTGCCAGATTGTTCCATCAAATGTTATTGAAATCCTTCCTTGTAATATGCTTCCAGTGACCATTAGTTGCTACAGTTTGACTCAGATACCTTGAACTCACGTCAAGCCTCCACCTGAGCATCATTAAGTTCCTCAAGCCACTTCCTGGTTGACAATATAGTAGAAATCCTCACCTGGACAACCTACCTTCACCCACCTGCCTGTTTCGTCTCCTAGAGATCAGACCGCAAAGCCAGAACAATACCTGCTGCTTCTTAGCTGCCAGCAAGCCGGTTCAGCTTCCAGGGGATCTTCAGCCAACTTTCTGTTCCAGTAACTCAGCTGCTGCAAGTATGAACCATAAAGTCTACAGCACCTAATCTAATAACCTGCCTGAACCTCTCTGATGTTGTTCTTATCTTCTTTAGAGTAGTCCCCAGGCCATAATTGTCTCACAACAATGCAAAACATGTTTTGACCTGTTGAATATCAAAGAGCCTTCAGTGAAAAGCATTTTACCTGTAGTACATAGGCACAAATAAGACAAAACTAGCAGAAACATTTATGAAAGCGTCCTGAATTTTATAATTTCGATTATGTTGTTTAGAATGACTTTGTGTGAATATGCATTGCTATTATAGGGATCCTGTTGGTACGGTTCTACTTGCAAGCAAAATAATGTTTCCACATGATGTATTTTCGAGTTTTAATAAATGTTAATATTTTGGCTCGAATACTGCAGCTGTGTTTATCCTTGCTTGAGCCGTCTACAGTCCTACAGTCGGAGTCAGCTGCATCAAAAGGAAAATCAATCACAAAAAAAAACACGAGACATACAGGAAGAACATCTGGTTCTACTCTTTTTACAGCTCCTAAGAGCAGAATTAAATGAGATGACCAGAGGACGGGCTGCTCTGATAAAGCTGGTCTGGCCTTTTGTTGCTCATGTTTGTTTCTTTATTGTCCTTTCCCTGCAAGAGATACAATGCTATGGAAAAGTATTAATACCACTTGAACTTTTCTGCATTTTTTAAAGCTGCAACTAAAAAACCTTAATGTATGATATTGGGATTTTTTTGAAACTGACCAACACCAAGTGTTGCACAAAGTGAAGTAGAATGAAAATTTAAATGTGCAACACATGGTAAAAATGAGTTTTTAGTCCCCCCAGAGGCAATATGTTGCGGCTTTTGCAGCAATTACAACTGCAGGTCTTTAGGGGTATGTCTCGATCAGATTTATACACCTACAGACTGAAAGTTTTCCGCCTTTGTCTTTGCAAACCAGCTAAAGCTGCCAAGTCTGATTAGATGAAGAGATTCTGTGATCAGTTTTGCCATAGATTCTCAAAATTTATTGTATCTGGACATAGACTGGGTCATACTAATAGACGAATATAGTTTGATGTAAAACATTCTATTGTCTCCGTAAAGGTCGGATTTATGGAGTAGAGTGCTGTCAACAGACTCTCCCATGTGAGCTGCTGATCTCTGCAGCTCCCCTGCAGTTACAATAAGCACGTTGGCTGCAGCTCCTATTAATTAAATTAAAATGTGAAAAGGTTAAAGGGGTAATAGAGGATTTTCAAGGCAGGGTGTATATTTTGCAATACCAGCATTTCCTTAACACCACACAAATTTTTTGAGGGTGGTCTGCTTTGTCATTGAAAGTGTCATCTGTGGACCATCAAACTTTCCTATAAAGGATGGTTATGAACAGAGAAGCGAGATCACAAATGTTAGCGGGAGTGTCATGCCAAAAGGCAGTCGTAATGGAACGTACGTGATGGAAATGTCATGAGGTGTGGTGGGGCGCACACACACACACACACACACACACACACACACACACACACACACAGATCATACACACACATCTCTCACAAGCACAATTTAGTGACAACAATCAGGACTTTCATGGAGTTCTATTTCTAAATTTGAGACAGAATCCCCCCATGGGGCCTGAATTAAATATTTCTATTGTCTTGATGATCATTGTTACTCCACCTCCACCTCACTCCTCTCTTCATCATTTTGCCTGTGTTATAGACCAGGACATTATGTCTTTTCTCCAGATTTTCTCTGTTGTCTTTGTGCTCCCTTTCCTTTCCAGACCCAGCGCTCCACCATCCCACAGCCTCTTTGAATGATGTGTGATGTGACGAAAGTATTTGGAGAATTCCCTCTGACCAAAACCAACACTGCCTGGCTGCTGTCTCTCTCCTTTGCATGGGAATGAGCTCTACCCAAATAAGGCAGGATGAGGAGACGTGAGGGCTTGACGTGAGGAGAAGAGGCACAGGAAACTGGGAAAGCGAGCTGCTGAAAGGCCATGGCCTTATAAGGGCAAAGTTTCCTTTTTTTTCCTTCCCCCACTCCCTCTTCCCCTCTTGCCTCCACCCTGACTCTGCCGCTCTCTAGACTAGTGAAGTCATCGTTGCCTTCTCCTCCTTTTATGCAGGCATTTTTGGGAGGGACGTCCCTTCGAGGCATATACAAACTCTGAGTGAAGCATCCGCACTTGTCCCTCACGCCGCACCAGCAGCCAGCACAGAATTCACCTATTCTTTTACACAGTGAGTATACCTTTATGTCTGGTTATTTTAAGTAGGAAGTTCCCAAGAACAAGATTTGTGAATGATGATGTCAGTCAGTTTTGAGACTTTTAAAATTTTCTTATCGATCTGGCAGCCGAATCTCAGATTGTAAGAGTCTCCTATCAGAACTTAGAAAGTTTGATGGTATAGCGTTAAAAAGCCATTCTTCAATAAGAAGTCGAGTTGAACACAGTTCATGTTTTATAAGCACAACTTCCTTTACATTGTTAGTCCAGAAATGTAATTTTATGTATAGTAAAATAATTTTCCATGCAAAGTAAGAAGGATGGCAGAAAATACATCATACAGTCCTCCATATCTCTGCGACACTGACATAGTTCCGTTTGCACACGCAAATGATCAGCTGCCATACATGGCCCTCAGAGCCATATGTTTACAACTGCATGCCTGGTATGAAGACGCAGATGCATACTTGAGGAGGAAAGAAAAGTCTCTTGCACCAGCATAGAACTACACTGCACTGCATTTGTGAACACATACAAACACATACGAAGGTATTGCCTCATTTAAATGGCGTACTGGAATATTTACACTGAAGATAACTAGCAAATCATTAAATATGGCAGCACCCTTAGAGCTTCCAGGAACAGCAGATATTTAGGAAGTACCAGTGGGCAGCCTAATTTTCTGAACAGAAGCAACAGGAGCAAGATAAGGTTATCGTTTTTGTCAATCTTGCAGCAGCGGATAAACAAAACAGAAACCCTGGAACCAAGCACAGCACATCTGTGTGTCAGCTCAGGGGCCCACTGGAGCACAGCCTCGAGTTTGGACAGCTCAGATCTGACAAACAGCAGTTATACACTTTGTCAGAATAATCAGAACCACAAAGGGCCTTGGCAGCAGGTTCTGAAAAGGGCTTACTGTGGCTCATAAATGTCTGACAGATCAGGGGAGAAGCAGCAGCTTTTATGGTCAGCTTCCATAAACCAAGGCCAAACTACAAAACAGCTCTGAAGCAGCAGTTCATTTTCTAGCATCGTCCTTACAGATCACTCAGCTGAGAAAACCCTTTGGATTCATCCCATCTTCAGCAGCATTGCACTCAACACTGATCTACAACCAACTCATGCTGAAGAACAAAATGGCTAGTGACATTTATTCCCTCAAAACCTTTTGTTCAATCTAAATTCTTATTTTGTAGTTAGCTGGTTAACTGTGGAGCAGCCATAGCTGCATGACTCCACATTCCCACAGGCTGCCCCAGTTGCCACAGCCATCGCCCAGGTTTCCTGTTCTGGCGTACCATGGTGATAGAGAAACAGAAAAGAAAAACACAAGGAGGAGAGATGGATAATTGTAGGGACTGAGTAGATGAAGTAATGTTTGAGGGGATCACACTTTTAGACTTTTCAGCGAAGGAACATTTGAAGTCTTTTTATAGTTTAATTAAAATGTTTCCATACTTGAACGTAGATGACCTTCATCTTGTACAGTTCTGTCAATGTACACTAGAAATACTGAATTATTGGAACACGTTCAGCAGCACAGCAAATGTATTCAGCTAGTCTCTATTGTAGTTCCTGAAATGCTTGTTAACCCTTGTGTTACATTATGATTAACAGACATAGCGGTGTTCCTTTAACTAGCACAAACAGCATTTGTATCCCACCAGCAGCTGAGATTAAACTTGTTGCAGCTGCAGTTGCTGCAACATTTTAGTTTTTAAAGCATGTTAGGGGGAAAAGTGTCCCATGTACTGTTTGTAATAAGCAGACAGACAGCACAGAAGCTTGTTTAGCAGATAGTGCTGACTTATTGGACTCTAGGAAGAATGCCAAGCATAACAGCAGGTCCCTGGATACTCTTAAATACCAGTTAAATAGACTTGGACTCACTTAACCTCCAAAAATCTTATATAACTTTCATAAGGATGTCATGTAATGTGCATTCCTTTCAGTGTTCTCTGTTTTTCAGGCCGTGTGCATCCAAATCGGAGAGCACAACTTCTAGTTATTCCACCCCACCATGAGTTTACTCTGTGTTATTTGCAGTTGTGGTACTCTATGGGGCTAACAACTGGTGGCCAATAAGAAAAAGACAAGCTGAGAGCATACCAGACAAGCACTACTCTGTAATAATGATTAAACAGTGATGAATGTAAGAGTTGTTTGGTGTATAATGTTGTGTGCGTGGGACCAAGAGGGAGATGAAAATGAAATGAAGTATGTAAACTCGTGGCTTCATGTTAGTGAGTGTGTTGCCCAGCATGTGTGTTTAGTTTCGTGTGGCTTGGAAAATCACCACAGGGAAAGCAGAAAGTAATAAAGAGGGTTGGTGGTAGCTCACTGTGGACATTCTGGGCAGGAGTCCATTAATGGCTTTGGCACACCAACTCACATATATACAGACATGCAGTGTGCCTTTACTTAACTTTGTGAACCGTATTCAAACAAAGTAAAACTTAACGTTGTGTTATGGTCCAAAACTGTCTGATTCCTACAGGGTGCTGCTCATTTTCATACTTTTGTAGTTCTGGTTAGTTTTATATCTGACCTTTCCATGGATTAAACGGAGCAGTCTACCACATAATGTTTCATACCAACCATGCATCAATTCACATTTTGGACCTGCTTTGACAACCGGTAATTTATAGTCTCCTATGATTCATTCGTGGTTCTCCATTAAATTTCATGCTTCAACGTGGGACCACTCAGAATTAATTCGGGTCCATCTATACAGGTATAATCTCTCCAAACCACAATCCATGAAAATGGCACATAATCTAAAATCTTACTTAAGTGAAATTATTTGTGGCATTTCAGCATATTTACATTTATTCATTTAAATAATACATTACCCAGGAAACAAAAATTATGCACTATGGTCAAGCAGAAGTGTACGAAATGGTTTGTTCACAGACAACAAAATGGAAGTAAGCCAGTAAAAAATGTCAGCACGAAATGGTAATATGAATTGGCAAAAGAACAAATTTACTCAGAGCCATTTTTTTCTGTCTTATCAGCTTGTTTTCAGGTTACCCATCCTAGATCTAGCATAAGGACAAGTAGCAGCTAGAAACTAGCATAATAAGGTGTTTTTCTCCAAAGGGAGACACCTCAAGTGTGCTCAGACAGAATTGTCCAGGTACCACTGAGTTTACGCAGTCCCAAACAGTAGTGTTTAAAGAAATGGTTTCCTTTGGGTGCAGAAACTTTCCTAATTTTGAGGGGGATTTATCTGGGCTGAGTGACAATGAGAAATGGAAAAAAGGCTTGAGTCTCACTCCAGAAGTGTGGGAGTTGGTAACTCTGTACGCTCCATTCTTGGAAACAATCTTGTCTCGCACACCCACTGTAAATTAAATTCTGATTGCTCTCTAGAAACATCATGTCCGACTATCCCCAATTTTACATTGTGTTTCTTAACGCGATTTAAAGGTGCAGCTAGCAGGAAGCTAGAAAGCAAGACTATTTGTATTCTGTCACAGAAAGGAGTCTTCTCAAATTAACCTTTAACATCTTAACTCCTTAACCTCTCTAGGAACAGGAAGTTGACGTGACCTGACATCAAGATGGCAGCAAAGGTTGGATGGTGCTGAGAGCACTCTGACATGCCTTTTACACTTGGCTGGTGGCCGCAAAAGGCTATGGTTTTTTTATTATTATTTGTGGCAGTTTGCATACGCTAACAGAGTGCATATGTGTGTTTAAAAGGCAAAAGGGCAGAAATCGGATGGCTATAATTCTATAGTGCTCCTACTGTAAACCATTTTGCCCTAAAACCCTGTTGATTCTGACAGGGCAGAATGGAGTGCATTGGGAGACGCGGTGCTGTGAATGCCACTGATGAGTAGAAAGTATTCAAACAGCGCTGAGCATTTACAATTATCTACACGCTTCTGACCTGCATGTGGTCAGTGTTTGTGCTGGTGAATTTTGTACGGTATATTATCATTGTGAAAATAACACAAAGGTAAGTATCAGAGGTGTGGACTCGAGTCACATGACTTGAATCAGGCTGAAATTACAAATTGACTTAACAAAGGATCACAAAAAACTTGGAATTTGACTTGACCTTGTAGACTACTATCATGAATTTGTACCAAACCACCACACACCCAGGTGGTGTATGTATACCACTTTTACCTGCTGATGCATAATTTGCACATACCAAGGAATGTATGCTGCCATCTACTGAACTAATTGGTTTAAAAAAAAAATCTTTAAAAATCTAAGAATCGATACAGGTGCCCAGTGTAAAAGCGAAAACTTGATGTAAGTAGCCAACATTGCAAACCTAAGGAATATTAAAAAAATTCAACTTCTTCAAATGTAAAACAAACCGAAAAGTAACAAATATTTGCATTTGTAAACCTTCAGCTTAAAAATTTGTTTTAACTCAAAAGATACTTAAATGCAAGTTCCAGGTAATCAGAATCAGAATCAGAATCAGCTTTATTGCCAAGTTCGTGCATACAAACAAGGAATTTGACTCCGGTACACTTTGCTCTTTTGTTCTGTTTTTGCATTACAGAATATACAATTTACAATTTACAA
>JAHUTJ010002292.1:0-13573 GCA_036250325.1 Characodon lateralis
AGAAGTTGTTTTAGTCCAATATTTCCGTAATTTTGGCTAAGAGATAAAAAGTTAGGAGTAAAAGAATGCAAGCAAGCAGGGAGCTTAGGAGAAAAGCGTCTGAGCAGGCAGAGAGGCGGAAGCAAAATAGTCACAAATGCATTTAGGTCTAAACTTTGACTGGGCCTTTGCACTACATGACAATGTAGTGATGATCTAATCTGTTTTTCTATTTTTCCTCTGTAGCTCTGGCTTTGGAACTCCAATTTCAAGTCTTTGTATCTTCTAACAACTTTGTTATAGGATTTATTTATCGTCTTATTAACTTTGATAGGGTGTGTTTGAGGTCATTAGCAGTGTGAGTTTTCCCTCACACAGCATTTTGCATGTAAGTCAAAACGTTCCAATTTTGGTCTTATTTGACCAAATCGCTTTCGTTTTTTTGCGTCCTCTATCAGGTTGTGGCAACCTGCTCTTATGACTTTCCCTCAACCTTGTCTCTCTTCTTGCTACCCTTCCATAAAGTCCAGATTTGTAAATGCATATTTCTACCTAAACTTTATGCCTATTGCAGCTTCAGCAGGCGGAGCTCGACTACTTATGCTTTGCTTATAAACCCTCCGGCTGTTCTTCATCTGCTGATTTCCAGCAGGAGCAATCACTGTCTGCATCCCTGGTAAGTTTGATCATCAGATTTGGTGCAATGATATGTTATGTTTTCTGTGTGAATAATAAGGGATGTTAGCTTTTGCATTTAATAGACTTATTAGATAAAAATATAAGGTTTGCAATAAAACAGGGTCAGAAAAGGTTTTCCACATTTAAGCCTGCCTGTCTTTATATGATGACTAGTACAGAGGTCATTAAACAGAGAACTTGAAAGAAATACATTATGAACAACAAATGATCTTAAAGAGGATCTGTCTTTTAGATCAATTGCTTTATCTAATGAGAGTTTTAGAAACTGCTATTCCATCCCAAAGCAGCTTAATTTATTTTTGAAATAAACAAGTTAACCATTCACAAATCTACCACTTGAGGAATGTTATGAACTAAGCCAATCTAATTCCCATGTAAGACTAGGATGTGGAAATATATTCACATTGAATTTGAAGACACAAGATAGTATAAAGGCATCTGGTCAGAGACAGGATAAAATGAGATATGTGAAGAATATTTGTTTTATTTGTGTCAAAAAGACAACAGTTACACTGAAGCATGAATTTTTCTACCATTTTCAACTGTAACTTGTAGCAATTATCTTTATTTTACCTCAGTATAAAGTGTTGCGGCTGCATGGTGGCGTAGTTGGTGGCACTGTAGCCATGCAGCAACAAGGTCCTTGGTTTGAATCCTGGACTGGGGTTTTCTGCATGGATTTGCATGTTCTCCCTTTGCGTACTCAAGCTTCCTCCCATAAAAACGTGAATTTTCGGTTTGACTAATTAGGTCTTTCTAGCTTAAAAATGTGCGTGTGTGCGTAGTTGTGTGTCCCTGTATTGCGCTGTGATGGACTGGCGACAGCACTAGTTGTGAAAACATAAAATAAAAAACAAAACAAAAAGTGACAAAAGAATTCCTCATTTCTCGTTTACAAAGGCTAAAAGTCTGTGTTTCTTCTTTTACCCTGGATCTGACTTATTACCATAGATATCTTGTATCTGCTCTGTCCAAAACAGGAGTCAGGGCCATTATATGTTTTTAAAACCTGTTTGTCATACACTGAGCAGATGTGTGGCTGTGGACACTCAGAGGTGGACATGCCAAGTCCAGTTAGACTCCTATTCCTTAGATGGTCTTGAAGGTAAAAGCTGCAACCACATTGGACTGCAGTGAATGGAAGCACAGGCTCGTCTCGTTGGGGACTGAAAATGTGTTTGGACCTCCAGAGCCTGCTCTCTCGCTTCCGTTGATCACTAAGGTCAGATTGTGTGAAAATGTAAACGGTTGTGCATGTGCTTAAAGATCTACAGCTGTTTAAGTCCCTCGCAAAAGTAGTCACATTTTCACATTTTGTCACAGTATAACCATAATGTTAATGTATTCTACTGGGATTTCATGTAGACCAACACATAGAAGTGGATGTAAACGGAAACATGGTTGTCACAATACTTTAAAAACATGAATTGCTGCTGTCAGACGCAAACCTTGCATCTGCAATAATGTAATTTTTCGGAAAATGAAGACATTTTCTTGCCACTAGATGCAAATCTAGATGTAGTGTTAGGTCAAAGGTACGTCTTGTTTGTGATTCTTTTTCACTGGCTTTTCCTTATCTTTATTTCTTTTTACATTGTAGTTAAATGCTCAAGACATCAACATATCTAAGTACAATATATAGAAGCAAACAAAAAATAGTGAAATAGCTCAAGACATCTTACTGCTTCGCACACTCTTGGCATTCTCCTGATAAGCATCATGAGGTAGTCACTTGAAACGCTTTTCCATCAGTTTTAAAGGAGTTCCCAGTGGTAGGAATAAAAAGAAAGAACATTAGTGAGAACATTAGTGAACAAACAGGATTGTGAAGATCAAGGAATACAACAGACAAGTCAGGCAGAAAGATGATCAGAAGTTTAAAGCAGGGTTATCCCTAATTTTGGACATCCCACGGAGCAGTGTTCAATCCTCTATCTGAAATAGGAAAATGTATGGGACAACTGCAGACCTACAAAGACATTGCGGTTCACCTTAACTTACAGGGTCGGCACAGAGCTTTAACCAGAAAGCAGCCAAGAGTCTGGTGGTAAGTCTTATGACCCTGGAGGAACGGCAGGTGGGAGTATCTGTTTGACAGAACAAGTATTAACTGTTTACTTCACTAATTTAGTCTTTATGAAATAGTGTCAAGAGGAGAGCCAGTTGTGTGAGAAAGCCATAAGTAGTTTCATTCGCAGTTTTCCACAAGCCATGTAGAAACTTTTTAATCCACATGCAAAACAATATGTGAGACAGAAAACTAACACTGCATCTCATCCACAAACTCACCATCCCCAACATGGTGGTGGTAGCATCATGATGTGGGGATGCTTTTCCTCAGAAGGGGCAGTGAAGCTGGTCTGAGTTAATGTGAAGATGCATGGATGCATGCAGCAAAAAAAAAAAAAAAAACATACAGCCTGAGCTACCACAAGACCAGACCACAATCCAATTGAAAATCTGCAGCAAACTTAAAAAAATTGATGTTCACAGATGCTCCCAATTAAATCTGACTATGCTTGAGCTATTTTGCAATGAAGAATGTATAAATATATTCTATGTCTCTAGATGTCGAAAGATGTAAAGACATAAAGACAAAATAGCAGCAACAAAAAGTGGTTCTACAAAGTTTAAACGTAGGTGGAGTAAATACAAATGCACGCTACTGTTCTGTTTTTGTCCTTGAAGGAAAAAAGTGTGAAATTCATGTATCACTTTCCCTTAAATTCCCTCAAAACATAAAACTACAACTTTTTTAAAGTTTGTAGTTGCAAGGTACAGTAATGCCACTCCTGGCTTCCATAATGTATGTAGAAAGGAAATAATGTTGGAACACAAGAAAAGCGTTTGCAGAATAAACATTGCCTTTAAATGACCGGTTCTTCTGTTTATGACATATTTCATGAGAATAACAGTTGCTCTGAATTAGCACAAAAACCATGCAGGTGTCAGCATGGGGCAAATGCGAGATACAAACATAAGGGAGATGTTCCCTTTCTTTAAAGTGTGCATGCAGAAAAGAAGCTGTTAATCATGTATGCCGAGTGAGAAATTGATACAGTTTTGAGGTAAGTGTTGATGTATTACTCTAAACATAATTGGACCTGGTGACACTGAATGGATGTAAGGGATGTTTTTTCTTTGGTTATACTGGCTGGACCCTCTAAATGGGAGTGGATGTCAGTTTACACATTAGCAAATCATGGAATGATTGTAAAATGCTTTAATGTTATTAATCGTAAATCCACCATTAAGAAATAAAATCAAATATAGATAAAATTTGCTCTTGAAGTCCTGTGTTTAGAACGCCCAAAAATACCACACCAGCTTCCCAAAGCCTTTGTATTCAGTTTATTTAGAGCACCAACAGTAAGCCAAACAGCAGCATTATGGGAAACTGTTTCCTGGTGATAACAACAGGAACAAGTTATTTTCAGGTTGCCACTTTCCACAGCAGCAGGTATTTACTAAAGTAAACGTTGCTCTCATTCTGTGGCTTTGTGCATCACCAAGCTGGGACACTACAACTGACACTGCCTGTGTGCTTCCATAAAAGGAGGCTGTGTACACCGACTTGGGAGGCACGTAACCACATGCCATTTATTTCCACTCAGTCCTCCGTTGTGGAGACAATTGCAGTTCACTCTAAAATTTAGGACAGTCTTCCGTCCCAACATTTTTCAATGCAGTTTGTGCATCTGCTTGCGAAGTTGTTTCATGAATCAGTCTCCCAAAAACAGTTAACAGAGTACTGTCATTATACATTAAGACAAAAATGCACAAACAGGAAAAGAGCCTGAGCCTCTTCTTGTGCCTACTAAAGTGCGAGATATGCTTACTTTTCTAGCTTCATCAGCCAATGGGCCACAAAACAAAACACCAACCTGTACACAAACAATCCAAGACGCCGCATAAAAGGTCATGACTGCAGAATTTTGTGGCTTGTAAACTGTGAGGAATTTTTATCTTGGTGTGGGACCTTTTCGTGTGTGACCATGTTTGGTCAAGTGGAGTAAGGAGCTGCAGCTTCTTGATTGATTGCAAACGTCTCTCTGGCAAATGTTTATCTATAAGCATGTTGAAGTGCTTTCCCCGTCCTACTGAGAGACTCATCTGGTTTTGGAATATGGTCAGCTGATTATCCATATATAACATATGTGATAAATTACAGGGAGAGTGTTAAGAAAAGCTTCTATAACATCTAAATAACCAGAAATCAATAAGCTTATACAGTAAAAGAGAAAATATCAGGTTTTTGTGACATAAAAAATACACTATTGTAAGTCATCTCAAACCTTTTTTGATCTTTAAGTATTATCTTGTACTGGAAAACAAACACATATGTTAGGGTGGGGATATAACAAAGCTGTAAAGCCAAAGCAGAAATCTGCACACTCTTATACTAAACCTTATTTTACTGTTCAGTTTCAGTCTTCTTTAGTTGGAGTTTATATTTGACCCCTCCATCTGAAAAAGGATGTCCAGATCTATCAGACTATATATATATATATATATATCTATATATATATATCTNATATATATATATATATATATATATATATATATATATATATATAGATATATACACACACACACACACACACACACCCACACACACACACACACACATATGGACGTTTTATGACTGTACAACAAAAAAAGAAAAAACACTAAGTTAAGTCTTCCAACTGCACCTGTCTCCTCCATTGCTCTGTCTGCAGCTAATGTCCAGTCAGATAACGTTTTTCGGGAGGCATGCACTCTTTCTGCAATTCAAACAAACTTTGCACATCTATAGCTTGAACATGTGTGAAATCAGAAAGAAGAGGGAAATTCCCCCAAAGTTAAACATGTAAACTTTTAATATGCAATGTTTTGGTCACAGAGTCAGGCAAACATGTACCAATGGTTAAATATAGATTATTTGGTCAGGCACTTAGAATCACTTTCTACTTAATGGAGTATTTAACCATTGTAACATGTTTGCCTGATAAAGGTCTGTAACCTAAACGATGCATATTAAATGTTTAGACGTTTAACTGTAGGGGAGTTTTAGAATGAGAATGTTAGATTTATTGACCTCAAGAATGAAGCATTTTATAATGGAGCAGACTGAAAAGAGCTTATTAATTTGGTTTTCTAATGTTGGAGTGGGGTTGCTGTGACATGAGAACAAGCCAAGTGAAGATTTACTTGTTAATAGTGATGCAAATGAACAAACGTCAAACTTAAGGTAAACTTTAGTGCCAGGAAAAAGAAAAGGCTAATGCACTCTTTGTTCATCTTTCACACTGTCTTCTCTCTGGGTCATATGTCTCAATGCTCTGCAGTAATTATTCAAAGCTCTGGATTCAGTTAACATTTCAGGATTTGCTGTGAAAACATATCAAAGCTGTTGGAAATTGAGGCTTTCTTTCTTTATCTGTTAATTTTAACTTTTATTGCATATTTTAGAACACTACTGAACCACAAAAGTGCTCATATGAATGCTTCTTGCTTCATGAACATTTATTTGTCAAAGGTACCTCAAGTGCCCTAAAAAGTGTTTGTCCCCTTACAGATTTATTCTGTTTTGCTTTTTTGTCAATACTTGAGATCATCAGTTGAATGATTATTTCATTTATAATAGGAAAAAAGCTAACCAAACATACCCTATGTGAAGAAGTAAACGCCCTAAACATAAGATCTATTTGTTCAGCCACAGCAACCACCAGACCTTTCCAATAAGTTGTAATGAGTCTTTTATATCACTGTAGGAGTTTTTGGCCCACTCCTTCTTGCGTAATTGTTTTGACTCGGCCACTTCAAAAGGTTTTTAACCATGAACAGTCTGTTTAAGGTTGAACGTCAGCATCTCGATTTAATTTAAGTCCAGCCTTTGACCTGGCCACTACGAATTTCCGTCTGTCTGTCCGTCCTTCTGTCAATCTGTCCATCTATCTGCATGCAAGGGGACAACATGAAAAGCATAAAAGACTGGGATGTTTTCCAGACAAGGGAACAAGGCTAATGGAATCATTTTTTATCTTCAGTGGTGGACCTTCTGGTGTGCTTTGCTGCATAACCCAAGTGTGCTTGGGCTTAAGGTCACAAACACAAGTTTTTTGTTAGAGATTTGAATTTATGGTTCCATCAAATACGACAAGTTGTCTCGGTCCTGAAATAGCAAAGCAGCCACAGACTGTCAGTATCGTGCTCTTGTTCTGAAATACGGAGTTAGTTTTACACCAGATGTAACAGGGACACATACCTTCCAAAATGGTCCACTTTTCACTGGAGTCCCCTGCAACCCATTTTATTGTACCAGTCTAGCAGTAATTTCACCTGGTTTGGCTAGTAAAATTTTACCAAAAATGTGATCAATTATAGGGGAAGCAATTATTTTATAGCATATATGGACAGTTTTTTTAGAGCCTTTTCCCCCCAAAATGGGGCAAAACTACATTTTAAGCTATTTTTGTCTGATAGAGTAACAAAAAAAATGCTGAATTTTGTAGGGTGACACTTTTTCAGAGCATTGTTTGTATTAAAGTCTGTCCTCTAGACTTGCCATGAGAATGTGATCTGTCTTAATTTAAATATATGAACAAGATAACTATATACCAAGTGTGTTTAAACATATGGCATTCTCTGAGGGTACTCTTTGTGAACGTCTGTGTAAATCTTAATGCGAACATGATAAATGTTTTCCTCTAAGTGAGGCAGTGGTACTGCTCTTAGAATATTTCAGTATTAGAGCAGAAATAATTCAGCCTAGCAGACTTTAATCCACACAAATCATCTGTCTGCTGACCGATGGGACAGCTGTTCCAGGTTAGCACTTGTGTTCAGGCTGAATGTGTTTGCGCTGACATTTAAACACAAAGTGGGTAGAAAGCTATATTCCTGCTACAAGTGATGACTTTTCACTCTTCTGAGATCCAGAAGTCTTTTTGGACCCAGGTCGGTTTAAACAATGCTGGGTCTTTAATTTAAAACATCTGACAGCTATATTTGTCTGAATGTTTTATCTGGTTTGTTCTGGTTTTATCTGGCGCCTCAGCAAAAATATAAGTAATTCTTTTATGCACTATAAAAACCAACTAGAGCATCTTTGTTTGTTTTTGTTTATTTACCATTCTTTGACTAATGCAAAGGAAATCTGGCAATAATTTGGGCATTTAACCAACATGTTGTATTTTTATTATGTACATTCTTACATCTGTCCACTAATAGTTTTTATTCTTCAGTGTGTGAGGTGCAGAGCACACATAGCACACACTGTTAAAACAACATGGATTAAAGAGTCAGAGATTATTTCAAATGTTCAAAGAGAAGAATAAATGTTTAAGCCTAATATCCATCACATTTTCATGAACATTTCATTTTTCGTGCCTAGTGTGCCTTACAGTTTGGAAAATCTATTTATTTAACAAATTTATTGGTTTTATCACATCATGTTATTAAGGTTTTGCACCAGCATTAACTAGCTACCAATAAATGTAAAATAAACATATATATTTTACATAATTGGTGAAATATTATGACGGACAGTCATAATTCCTTTCATTGTAGGGGACATACAATAACATACAATAACAAATTCTATTTTAGATTTTTGTCTCTTTTTCTATGTTATATGTTGTTTGAAAGCATCAGTTTTTCTGTTCGGATGCAAAGTCAGTTGTAAACCTCTAAAAAGCTCTTAATTGTACTTCTAACAATACTGTGATCTATCTCCTGGCTGTTTCTTTCATTCCCTGAAGTTTTTCCTTGTAAGACTTTAAAACAGGCTTAATGTAACGGAATTTACTTTCTTACACTGCAGCTGGTAAGTGTTCAGCAGAAGAAAATAGTTATCTGGGTTTTATTGGCCATTGTTTATATTTAGTACTAAATTCCAAGCTTGCTAACTTAATACGGAAAATGTTAATATACGTATTACAAATAACATTGCCAGTGAAACCACCTAATTCTTTATTCCACCCTACGTACCAAGTCATTCCTTTCAGGTCATCATGTTTTGCACTTGTTTGCACCCATGCACATGTGATCATATATTCTGTATTCTCTTTTCACACTTAAATGGGTTGTAGATTATCAGAGTTGAATGGGCTTCCCAGTTTTCCGATGAATAAAGAGCTGTTTTCTCAGGTCGTCGTGTAAGTTCAACCTCTATTGTTCCCCTCCCCCCCCGTGTTTTGTAGACACTAAAATAAAGTGTGACTTTTTATCCCTTCTGTTCCACAAGTAAGACTTCAGTATAGCAACAGAAAACCTACAATTAATTAAAACAAACTTGTGAAAATAGGCTTTTGGCTTTAGAGCAAGGGAAACTGAAGTCAGCCTGAGGAGGAGGAGGGAGGAAGAAAATGGGGAGAGCAGAGAGACAGGCTTTGCCTTTTCTGGTAGTCAAAGTCACTGAAAGAACAAATAGGAATTCTTTAGCTGCAGAAGGGCTGAGATACAAACCAGATTGTGGAGGCTGATGCATGACAAGGGAAGAGACACTGTTGCTTATGGACTGCACTTCAGAGCTGCTAAGGTATTGTAAACTAACATGCACTGTAGTTTTTTATCTCTTGCATATATCATTGAGTTGTCTTTGGTGGTCTGTGTGCCTGGTGTGCCACATATAAGAAGCTGGGAATCACTGAAGCTTTCTCTTTCAAATTTTTGGATGGTGGTAATGATTCCCACAGAATTGCAAAATGAACATACTGGTATAACTGTATGCTGAAGTGAATAGCAAACATGTAACCATCATATTCGTGTATTGCAGTGAGAAAGTGAGCCGAATCCTTGGGGCAACATGGACGATGACTTTGACCGGCGCATGGAGCTGAGGAGGCAGAGGAGAGAACAGATGCGTCAGGATGCAGAAAAGTGAGTAAACCCTGAAATATGTGCACACATGCAAGAGATTTCGAATGCAAACATGAACACAGTTATACATGTAGAGTTCCTGTCAAATGTTTACATACACTAATTATGGGAATTATTGTCATTTTAATATGAGTCTTTTAACGAGGCATTTAAATAGTTGATGATACAACATACAACCTTTATGCATTTTGAAAAGAATTGAGTACATATGGTTGAGTTTGTTGTTGTTTTTTTTTTTTTTTCAATCCACACAAAGCCAAAATTATACATGCAGGCTTAAGCAGATATATAAACCTCAATGAGGTTAGCTTGAGCAAATGCTTTTTTGTCACCATTAAAATGCTACTGGTATAATTCTGGCAAGATATTTGGCTGCTTTACTTGGCAGAATGGTAGAGTTTAAATTGTTGGGTTGGCAGCCAGAGACTGAGCTTTTAATCATTTTAATGCAGGGTTGATATTGGGGCTTAGTCTGCTATATCCATTCTAAAACCAGTTCTGTCCAAATATTTTTCCTGTTAGAACACCCATTGTGTTTATGGTTCAACCATATGACTCAAAATATCACCCCAAAAAAATAGAAATTGGTTAGGATGCTCAAGAACAGCTCAAGAACCACAAAGCCTCAAGGGTATCATACACTGGAATCTGATGAAACATCTGTGTCCCTGTCTGCAGGGGAAAGAAAGAAGCCCAAATCCAAATCCAAGCTGAACTGTGCAAAAGATGCTGACATGTGCAAGGTTTGAGGCATTTGTGCACCATGACAAGAATAATAATTTTTAGAGGAGTCAATTCGGGGCTTTTAAGCCTAAGAAAACAGTACCCACTATCAAGCATGGTGGTGTCACTATCATGGTGTGGGGTTCCAGAGTGGATGTAAAATGGAAAATGAGGCAGACTTGCAACATTCTTTAGCTTCAGATCAACAGCTAGCCTATCATGAGCTTGAAGATCTTTGTACATCAGTGCTTTCTCCAAACAATGGCAGTATTACATCAACATGGTTTGACAGGCTGCCCTCCAAGAAAAATATCCTTCTCCAAAATGGGCACACTGCAAATTTATGCCAACTAGAATTTTGCCTATATTCGCTGTTGTCCACATGGACAAGCCAAACGTTTACAGATATGTGTTTTAAAAGCATGAAGATTGATATAGTTGGCCAAAATGATAGGAAGTCTGTTTGAACAAGTCCAGTTGAGGATTTCAAGCCTAAAAGGACTGTATCAACTGTCATGGTAGTGATAGCATCATGCTTGGGTTGGTTTTACCGCCAGTGGTACTGGTCAACTGCACAAAGTAGATGGAATAATGAAAAAGATTTGTTACACATTATCGTTTACTACAAAACGCCAGTGGCTTCTCTGCAACTGCAGAAGGGACAGTTCTTCTGAAACTTGGGCAGTTGTACTGTGTAAGTCTTTAGAAAGGATCGTAAAATATGAATGACTTACTTTTTCATAAAGAATTTAATTGGATTTCAAACTATGATGTTGACTTATGCAACAGAGATTTAACTCTATAACTGTAGGTCAATATAAAAAAACAACTCAAATGGCTCTGAAACCTGGAGTGAAATTGATTTTTTTTTTTAAGTTTTTTGATCTGGACCATAAGATTTCCTTGTTTTCTGTAAGTAGTAAGGGAAAATGCCCACAGAAATAAACCTTAGCATTTGTGTTAATTATGCAGCTGGCGTGGTGAGAGCTGTTTACAAAAGGCTAATTTTATGGCCGTCTGTTTTATGTGATTCATACATGGAGAGGAAGCTGCTTGAGAGAGTGGAAGTATTGACAATAGAGAAAATAATCAACAGCCAAACAAGACTCAAGTTTCCTTCAGCAATAACAACTTTTCTGCAAGCAAATCGGTCTGTTCCTCAAATGCAGTTTTCTCCAAAAGGTGTTCACCACTAGGACTTTTATTAACTGCTGTTTGATTAGCGATACTCCCCTGGTCTAAATGTTCATTGTGAACACAATGGTAGTTCTAGTATCTTCCACAAATGTAGGCAACACCTTTTCAGAAGCAAACAGGGAAAACTGCACATCCCTATTGGCTGAGCATTCAAATATGCATTGGAAAACTCACTTATTGTGTAATTTACAGGATTTTTTTTAGCACTTATTCCACTCCTGCTCAGATGCTGCCCTGGGCAGTGAGCCCTGTCATCCATATCAATAACTGCAACTGGCTTCCTCCAAAATGTGTGCAAAAGCTTTTCAGCATCAAACAGGGAATCTGCACAACATAGGAGGATACACACCCCCATTGACTTGACATTTAAATAAGCAACAAAAAACTTACTTAGTTTGCGAATGACAGAAACTTATTTTTGTGCTACCCCTGACAAGATGCTGTCATGGGCGGTGAATCATATTACCCTTATCAAAAATTGGCACTGCTGTGAGCACAATGATTCACAAATAACATCTAACAAAATCCAAAAAACAAGTGTTTTAACAGAACTTGGCTCCACTTTCACATGAGATATCCATGCACCATATAACAAGTGGGTAAGCTCTGCTAAGAGAGTTCAAATTTGGTTCCCACAAAAAAGAAATAAATATGAACAAGCATTTGGTTTTGGAAAGTTAAACATTGTTTTTCAATCACAGTATCCTACATGAATATGATGCTTGGATGCTTTATATTATAGGTTAACCTATGGTCTGCAGTATATTGCTGACAATTAGTAACACTTAAAATCAACTCTTCAACAAAACAAATACAGGGCCAGGTATAAATGTGCTTCATGTTTCTGTTATTGTGGAGCTCAGATGAACATATTATTTACGACTTTATCTCCATGTGAATCAAAAAATAAATTTCAATGACAGTTAGTTCATGGGTAATTTTCTTGGTACAGAGCTCTAAAATTATTTATTGAGTTTTTCTTAAAATGCAGAACTATGACGTTCACTTTTTGAAAGACTTGAACTTGAAGATTTTTGGTAAATACTGTAATCAAATCAGTATAATTGACTTGATTCCAGATCAGAAGCCATTTGTGTTATCAGAGCCCTGGCAAAAAGAGCATTCCAAGCTATTTTCTCACAGTCTTTCTGCCAGTTCCTGCCAGCCGGGTTAACTCAGCCTGCCTTCCAGCCCATCGGCTTCTCTTCTCTCTAAACGTTGCAGACACTGGAATGTTTTCACTGTCTTTCTATTTCAGCACACCATGACTTGTGCTAATACTCTCAGGCCGTTTTAGTAGTTTTTGCTCTCTTCATATCTTTCTCCTCCACTGTCAGCAAAACATTTATCCTGTTTCTCTCTATTTTATATGTGATGTTCCATTGGTCAGTCATCTAGATGTCACAACATTTTGAGCCCTGCTGTGTCTAATGGCCTTTATGTTTGGGTTTTGTAGCATCCTATTTAATATATTGGAAGAGGATGGATGGAAGAAGAGCAGTAGGAAAAAAGAAAAACTAAAAACCTTAATGTCACTGTTCAGTGGCAGATCTAGAAAATTTTACATGCAGGGGCAAAGGAGGCACAAAAGGTAGGCAGGGTGGCAATACTGGACCTCTTCCTTGATCTAAAAAAATATGTAGCGACAATTAGAATGATCTAATACTGTTTCACTGCGTTTCTGCGTTGTAGGATTTGCTTTTATTATAACATCAGATTATAACATAAATCGACTACATCTTTAAAGCCTGGACTATAATTTCATAACACACCTGTAGACTTGTGCAGATATGTTATTTATTGAAACAAGTGTATATATACAGTTGAGCTGTGTGTATATATATATATACATATATATATATATATATATATATATATACAGGGGTTGGACAATGAAACTGGAACACCTGTCATTTTAGTGTGGGAGGTTTCATGGCTAAATTGGACCAGCCTGGTAGCCAGTCTTCATTGATTGCACAGTGTACCAATAAGAGCAGAGTGTGAAGGTTCAATTAGCAGGGTAAGAGCACAGTTTTGCTCAAAATATTGAAATGCACACAACATTATGGGTGACATACCAGAGTTCAAAAGAGGACAAATTGTTGGTGCA
>JAHUTJ010002293.1:0-13569 GCA_036250325.1 Characodon lateralis
TCTGCTCTTACTGGTGCAATGTGCAATCAATGAAGACTGGCTACCAGGCTGGTCCAATTTAGCCATGAAACCTCCCACACTAAAATGACAGGTGTTTCAGTTTCATTGTCCAACCCCTGTATTTATCCTTAAAGCCCTTTGAGATTAACAATCCTTTTTTAAGGGTAAGCTGTGGAAACATACACAAGCTACAAGCTGAAGTTGTTAACAAGACATAAACAAATAAAACAAGTCAAATTCATTATAGTAAAGTCTAGCTTAAGTGTGGGTTCGGCTTTCCCTGAGTTGTCAAGAATGCTAAAAAATGTAGCCTTTACAATTTTTTTCTTGACTTATACAAGAAGACATTTGTTATTTATACAATAAAAAGAAAACAATAAGAACAGGATAGTCCAACCTTCAGGCTTTTGTTTTTGTACAATAATACTCCTAACAGTATCTGCCCTATGACATAAGAGTGGTTTCTGCAAAACCGCATTAAATTTAAGTTTTTCACATTAAGAACAAACTTTGAGGCTTACAGTATTGCTTTCAGAAGCTGAATGACAATTTAATGCTCATCAACCGTCTGCCTGAGAGTAGAGCAAACAGAGAAAACAGGTCCCGGATAAAGCGGAAGACGACGAGTACGAGATCCCGCATGGTGAGATCGTGGGAGGATTTATTCCAGAGACACTTTCTTTTTTCTATATGGACTGTTGAGCAGTTTTATGGTGGTATTGTTTTGTGTATTTTGGGGGAATGTATGTGATCAGCTGATTTAGGATGCTTTCAGGCATGGTTTATCATTTGTAAAATGGTAAAATTTCACTACCAGTCAAACGTTTTAGACACAATTTCTCATTTACTGGTTTTCCTTATTTTTATGTCTATTTACATTGTTCATAGATACTCACTGAAGGCATCAATTAGATTCCTTAGTAGCCGCCATTTGCTGTAATGACCGAAATATTATCCTTTGGACTTTTCTCAATGAAACTCTCGGAAGTTCTTTCAAGACTCTTTGGAAAACCATTTCAGGTGACCACCTCATGAAACTCATGGAGAGAATACTAAGAGAGCAAAGCAGTAATCAGAGGAAAGGGTGGCTATTTTGAAGAATCTAAAATATTAAAATGTTTAGAGTTATTTCACACTTTTTGTTTACTACATAATTCCATGTGTGTTCATTAATAGTTTTGTTGCCTTTAGTGAGAATCTACAATGTAAATAGTCATGAAAATAAAGAGACCCATTAGGTGAGAAAGTGTATATAAAACGTTTCATTGGTAGTGCATATTCTTGAACTTCCGGAAACCTAAAAGGATCCTTTGAGCATGTAATATCGCTCGTTAAGGCCGGTGTTCAGTTTTCTTTTACTTTTCCTGAACACCTTCTCATTTCTCCTCGCCCCATGGAGCTCCCATTGAATATTGCAGTCAGACTCACACAGCTGACCACGCCCATGGCCACTCAGTGAATATCAGCCTGTATGCTGTCGGTCTTGGGGGACTCCTTAGAAAATCAATGTGTGGTAAAGTCTTTAACTCTACTTGGTAAAAACACAGTCAGGAGTAAAAGCAAATATCCTGGCTTATATTCGTTTAATATTATGACTCTACAGTGTATAAAATGGGCATCATAGATGAAGAAGATCAGAAAAATCAAACCATCTTAATGAAGAACAATAAACAATCATCTAAGAAGTATATAGAAGGTTTTTTTTTAGTGTGGTTTCTATCAAAGTGATCCCTGGAATTTGTGGGTTAGCTAGAACCCTTCTGTCTGCACCTTGCATTTCCTTGGTCTGCCACACATCCCATGGTAGCGGCAATATAGCCTTCCTCTTTTACAGGACTCTGTAGGAAAAACTAGGTATTTTATACTTCATGGGTGGATGGATTTGTTAGTGTTTTGTCAAACTAAATGAACTAGCTTTGTGTGTCCAAAAGAGAGCATCTGTTCATTCCTACATTGTGCATTGGCTTGCTTTTGTTTGTTTGTGAGGGTGAGTGCGTGCATATGAAGTCTTTCTGGATTGATCAAACCCAGCCAACTGTGAAAACCCCTCTCCTTTCACACAGCAGATCATTCAACTGAGTACCTAGATCCCTTTTTCTTCTCTGTTCTCATTTTCCTCTCCCTCAGCTGGCAAGACCTTTCACCGTTCACTGGAAACTAGTTTGGGTCGATGGTTGATCTTTGTGTTCTTCTTTATGTGCACCCCCTATTCTCTTAGTGGTCAGTCAAGAGACACTTAAGAAATAGCTTTTTTCTGTTAGCAGAGGTCTGTTGAACGTTATGTTGGCTCAGGATCAAGTGAACAAAATGACCTCCTCAGATGTGAGGTAATGGACCAAAGAAAGCACCTAAAAGATATTAGCTGCTTAATAAAGCGCACAAAGCAGGTAAAGAGCATTTATTGGACACTTTAAACTCAGTCCTTTAAGTCCTTTAATTTAAACTTGCTTAAATTAGAGCTGATACATGCTAGTAAAGATATATATGGATACCTGTAAACTGATGCACTCACTTTAGACTTGATAAAACAGTGGAAAGTTTATTTCCACTGTTTAAGCCTTTCTTTAGCATTAGTAAAACAGTCCTGGCATTTTCTCTGGTTCAGTAGTGGCACAAGGAATGCAACAGTTGTATTGTTGTTTATTGGGGTTGTGTGTGTTGGCTCCTGAAGCACCGAGTGCAGCCACTGTCCAGGCTTCATGAATTTCCTTCACACTCTTAAATTGGATTTGCTTCGTAACTCTTTCAAAGGTGGTTATCCCTGTTGCCTAAATCTCCACAGCATTTTTTCTTTTCACTCAACTTTCCATTAATATGGTATATACAGCACTTTATGACTTGCCAGTATTTACTTTTACCAATGATCTTTTGTGGTTTACTGCTGGAAAACTGTTAAGTCAGTTGTCTTGCCCATGATTGCAATTTACCAAGAAGAATATTAGGTTTTCATTATCTGTAACTAATGTAATTACTGTAGCTTTGAAGTAAATCCCTCTGTGGGCACTAAAAGTGTATTAAGTCATATTCAATAAATTAGAATATTATTGAAAAGGTCATTTATTTTAGTAACTCAGTTTAGTAAGTGAAACACTTTATATAGATGTCTGTTAGCTGTTGTTTTAAAAATTTTATTTCGGTTTATTATGATGATTTTCCACTTGCAGCTAATGAAAATTCACAATTCAAGATTGGAATATTACATAAAACATTTTAATACAGTTTTAAACCTGCTTTTAATCTGATGCATTATCATTGGAACACAGATTCTAATTTATTAAATACGTTTTGTTTTTTTAATTTATTAAAATAAATTTAATAGTATTCCCACTCTCTACCCAACTGGTAGAAAGTGGGAATACTGATCTGGAGCTCTTTTATTACACTCCGAAGTTCTTTATGTGAGCACAGTATCACTGCTTGATTGTTTTCAATTCAACATGCTCAAACAGGAATAAATGACTTGGAAATGGAAAAGCAAGGCCCAGTTTCACATCTGAATGTGTTGTTTTCACCTCTGCTGTTTCCAGACCCGACAGAAAACTCTTTTTTGGTTTGAAGACCTGTGTTTTTTTTCTGTTACTGTAGTGTGCAGACACATCTTCCACTTAGTGTTGCTGTTTTCTGATCTTCCAGGCACAGTTATCTGTCCTTATTCTGGACATTTTAGATCATTCATCAGAGTTAACCTGTCGCATGTTACTTTAAAGAAGCATTGGAGCATACATTTATCCCAAGCTCCCTCCTTGGGGAGCTTAATCTCTGCATAATTCATGTTAGTGTCTTGCTATAACTCAATTTTCTTGTTTTAACATAAATCCATCACTTATTTTTTTTTCTTCTCTCTTTAATCTCGTCCTCTGTTCTCTCATCATTGCTGCATGGCGAATACCCTCTCGACTCCAAGTTGCCAGATGTGCAGGGATTCCACTACAGAACAGCTGGCCTTTGCTGCTAAAGACACACACACACACACAGAGGAAAAAATCATGTTTTGGTACATACACAGATGTAGCCCTGTGGTCTAAAGCTCCAAATGTAGGAGTAGAGGGTTTTTTTTATTTTTGCTCTGCAAAGGAACATAGATTGGCAGGAATGTGCAGCACCAAATTGCTTCATAAAAGCATTCAATTCATCTTATGTTTTTACAGATGCTGATAGTAACATATGTATTTGCAACACAGCAGCTGTCAATTTGAACCAGCAATGAAGACTTTTGACTCTTAAACTTTTTGTTATTTTGTGTTCTACAGAAAGTTGGCTGGAGTTATTACTTAATAAAAACCCATCATTCAGGGCCCAGATACATGCATGTATGGGGCTTTTTGAGTATAAATTGCTGCTGATTGAAAATATAGTGACAACATTTAACGGTTTAGATGAAATATATAAAGTGGGATCTTCATTCAGGTGTCGGCAATCAAACAGCATGTTTGGTAGTGGGCAGCACCTTTCATGTTTCTTGATGACCAAGAAGCAGGGAGACTTCCAAAAAACATTTTAATATTCCCCAGGAATTTGGGGAAAATATTCTGTTGACTTATGATAAAAAAAGATGATCGTTTAAAAGGTGTATCCAGTTACATCTGGTGTAAAGTTAACAAACATTCATAGTAAAAAAAAAAAAAAAACTCACACTAGCAGTCAAATTTGGTGGTGGTTGTGTGATGGTTTGGAGTTTATTTGCTTCTTCAGGACATGACTGACATCCTGATGGAACCATGAATTCTGCTCTCTACCAGAAAATCCAGAAGGAGCCATCAGTTTATAGCCGTATGTTCAAAAGTTCTTGATCCAAATCAAACTAAACACTGAATGGTTGAAAATAAGAACGGAATAAAATAAAGAAATAAATGCTTTGGAATGGCCTATTCAAAGCCTGGACTTTAATTCCTTTGAGATGCCGTTGCATGACCCTAAACAGGCAATACATGCTCAAAAATCCCTCCTTTGTGGCTGAATTAAAATAATTGTAAAAAGAAGAGTGGGTCAGAATTCCTTCACAGCGATGTAAAAGACCGAGTGCCTGTCATTGCAAACTTGTGGATGGCTTAAAATGAAATGAGAAGTAGTTTAAATAGATTTCTGGGCTTCATGGGCAGCCAGTGTAGCTGTTGTAAAATGTGAGTGATATGGTGGAAGGAGGGGCTTGGGTGAGAGCTCTGAACCATTTGAGGTTCATGGAGGGATTTTTGTGGAAGAGAATTGCAGTAGTCAAGACAGGTGATGACCAGGCCATGAATAGGGACGAAGACAGCTTATGGAGTGATTGTGGAAATAAGCAGATCGGATAATTATAAATATGAAACTGAAAGGAGAGAGTGCTGTTGATAAGGACACCCATAGTCTTTGTCTGAATGGAGGGGGAGATTGAGGAACTGTCGGGCAGAGAAAAGTTACTGGTTTTAGAAAAAAAAAATTAGAGGAAGGACAGAGCCCTGGGGGATGCCAGAAGTGAAAGGAGAGGGTTGTAAATAGAAAGTTTTCAGTTGAATGAACTAAGTATGGTCAGAGAGGTATGAATGGAACCAGGAGAGGGGAGTTTGAGATGGTGTCAAAGGTCACACTCAGATCCAGGAGGATGAGAAGGGAGAGGAGATCGGAGTCAGCTAACAAGAGGAGGTCATTGGTGATTTTAATTAAGGACGTTTCAGTGCTATGGCAGGAGCGAAAACTAGACTGTAACTGCTAATATATGTTTTTTTTCAAGGATTATCAATATAATGTAAGGTTGGATGGGGCAAAGGTTATTGAAATTATTGGGGTCCGTGCCAGATATTTTTTTAAATAAGAGAAATGGCTGCAACTTTGAAGAAAGTAGGAACAGTTCCAGTTGTCAGGGAGGATAATAGTGATAATGGAAGGGAGTAGAGAGGAAAGGCAGGATTTGACAAGGAACGTGGGAAGGGGATTGAGGAGGCAGGTACAGCAGAGTTGCAGGTGTCGCTGGAATACAGGTGGGGAGAAAGTTCAAAGGTTTGATTATCTTATTAAAGAGAGAAAAGTGGATAATAGAATTGCCAAGATTTCTGTTTATTAAGTTGGAGTAGTGGTTGGATTTGGCTATTTTGATTTTGTTGCTGGTTCTGTAAATGTCCATGAGAATTGTGAGTCTGCTTTTAATGTTTCTGTAAATGATAAGGCGAGGTGTCTCAATAATGGTAGGACAAATATCCATTTGAGCCTTATTTCTCTGCTCCCATGTTGCTCCCAAGGTTTCTTTGTAACATAGAAACATTGCCCTGCCAGGGTTTAGCTCAGGTGACATCCTTCTTCTCTTCACCAGGCCACAAACTTTCTAAAGCAATACTGATTCACTCTAAGACATGCATGGTGCACTCACAGAAAGAACAAGGCATTGATATATTTCATCATGCTTTTGCTTCTTTTTGTTATTTTTCTGCTTCTTCCACATGAGTGTTTTTTGTTGCAGCTTCATATTGACTTTGGGTTCTTCTTGTATGAGTTAAATGCAGTGACATATTCTTGTAGGTTTTGTAATTTATAGAAGTTATATTAATAAAAACAGTTTTGTAAGCATATGCCGAATGCAGCTGCTCATTGTTAGCCGTGCACTGGAGCAAATTGTAGCCTTCTTGGCAGACTGTTTTTTTACACCTAACCCTACACTCACTGCAGTCACACTCTTAAACACAACCCGTCGCTGTTGAGAAAATAATGTTGCAGCACAGCATGAATGGCACCAGAAAGATAGTTTGCACCTCTGGGGCCCAAACATTTGTCACAAGGGCCCAAATTGAAAGGTTAAAAGCACTTGGGGTAGCCAAATTAGTTTTTTTCAATGGTGTTAATAACTCCAAAGTTCATCATTCAACCTGTTTGTCCATTAACAATTTCATCTTTGTTAAACTCAAGGGCAACTTTGCTTCTCTCTTGGCCGCAGCAACTCGCAGCATCCTGAGTTTGCTAACATTTCTTCTTCTCAATGTCAGTTTATCAGTTAAACTGTAGCTCTCTTCCTTTCTTCCTTATTATCACTCTTCAATCTAGAACTTTTTTTCTTTGCAAAAATGTTTGCAAATAATTATTTTTATTAATATAACATCCCTGACTCTGAGCACTTGGTAAATCTTGTTGAGCAGTTTAATTTGTTCTGTTGTCACCATGATACTTCTTCTCACCTGATGAAACAGACTGTGCTCAGAGTTTCTGGGGGAAAGCAATTATCGATGCATTCAAGGGTATTAGGAAAAACTAGGCTTTCAAGAAATTAGATGCAAATTAGTAAACCTTGTCATGAAAGTTTATAGCTATATTTGCATCATTTTAATAGGTCAAGTGAGATAAATCTCAATATATCATATATACCGTATCAAAACATTGATATATACATTGATAGGTTTCATGACAAATCTCGTTCAGCTAAACTATTTTGTCCATAAATACAAAATATGTCTTTTCAATGTTTCACTGGAAATTGCACGTGGTGCTGTTCCTGAGTTTGTCACTGCTTCTCACTGGAAGGAAACATCTCCCAGCTGTTACTCCACAGCTTGTGTGGAATCGCGCCTTGCCAAATAAAACCTTTGCTGTGACTCAGCACACATTTCCATTCACACTGCCAAAGACACATGATCATAAATGTCCCAGATCACATCTGTATGTGGCCTGAGCAATTAGATCTGAATGTATCCTCAAGTTCATTGGAGTGAATTCAAACGTGTATTTGGCTCTGTCCACTTGTCAGCAGATCAGGCAGGATGCAATATCATACCATATGTGAACAGCATTTCTGTGAGACAAATATGAAGAATGTTCACAGCTTGACGGGGTGCATTACAGTCTACAACACATTTTGTGTGAAGAACACTTTCCCCCAACAAAACAGTAAGGTGTTCTGTAATAACATCAGCGGCGCCGGATTCATTTTCGAGGTGGGGGGGGGCCGTGGGGGTGTTGTGTCGCACATATTCAATTTTGTCACACCATAATGTTGGTGCGTACTTAAGGGGCATTTTTAGGGTCTTGATATATTGGGGGCTAGAGCCCAGAACCCTCCTTCCTCTTGTTCTCTCTTTAAATGTTGCCCTTTACAGTCTCTGTTTATGTATTTTGACCACTATGTTTAATCCTCCTCCTACCTGTTACTGCGGTCAAGTGAGCCAACAGTCAGAAATACACGGTCATGCCAGCCGACGCTAGCTCTCTCTTAAAGATTAGCTTCGGGCATACAAGGTGCATTACAGTAATGGAGCAGAAAGGATGCTGATCCTGGCAACGGTTGAGAAAATAAGAGGAAAACAGGAAAGTAACCTACAGAACATTTATATTAATGACATTTTTACAACTTTCACATAGATGTTTTATGTAAAAAAATAAAATAAAATTAATAATTTCACTGAGGATGTTTGGTGAAATAATACCTACTAATGCTCACCAGTATAGGCATTTGTGTCACTTTCAGGAATGTATTTCTCCAAACTCATGAGAGGTGTATAATCTCTCAAGATTATATTAAAGGTTGCATCTATACTGTAACCAGAAGAAATATTTCATAATTTTACTGCAGAGTTTTGGAGAAATAACAGGTCAAAGTACCTCAAAATGCTCATCCAGTATCCAACATCTGACACAGTGGTGGTCAGTGGATTACTGGAGGTCCAGTAGGACTGAACATGCTCTTCTCTCTATGTATGACCCGTTATTTCTCCAAAAATCTACAGTAAAATTATGAAATATGTCCAAGAAGCTCTTTTTCTTATTTTTTAACGCTATGTTGACCACACCCTGGTTGGATCGATCATGGGTCATTCTAAAGATGGTATATCTCTGCAAATGTTATTTTCAAACCGCTTTTACCTCCTTTGTGTTTTAATGTCTGCTCTTCATTTTACGTATTTATTTGTATTAATGTTTCAATAATATTATGATAAAACAGCCAAAGAGTCTTAATGGAAATACTCACAAATGTCAGTTACTTGATCGTATTGGCATCTAATAAACATATAGTCTTTTATTGAGTATTCAGTCCAACAGTGTATGTCAAAACATGTCAAGAAAGATAGAAAGCTGAACACCAGTGAAGGCAGTAAGTGGAGCCCTGTTACTGGAGACCTTGCTAACAAACTGCCACAGGTAGATTTTTTTAAACATTTGCAGCAACAACTACAATATTACAACTACAGCAATGGTCTTGAAAATGGTCTTGGTTCTGTTATTGACTTGGTCTCAGGTTAGCTGGTCTTGACTGCTGTGCCACCCAATACCATTATTTGCAATAAGCTTTGTAAGTTTCATTTTTAAAGAAGCAGTACTAAAAAAGAAAGGCAATTGACAACATTTTGGCAAGACGTGTACTTGGTTAAGGAGTGGGGACTGATATAATGAATATGATGTAAAGCTGGAGGATGTTGTTTTGAAGTGATTAGCAGTACTCCTTATTGAATGTTTTACACAGTTACAAGACCAGAGGGGAAATATATATCCTAAATCAGGATATAGATTGGGTTCCTATGGGTAGGTTTCCTCGAAACACCTTAAAATAGGGGGGGGGCATGACCAAATACCCAATCTACCTCAGCTCCTTTCTATGTGGGGGTGCAGCAGATCAACTTTGAGTCCCTACTTGTTGATGGAGCTCACCACCATGTCTTTATCACTGAGCAGAGCTACACTTTGAGGGGCACACATTTCAGTAAGTTTCATTTGGCATCTTGTTCATCCATTTGTGATGCATACCTCATGAGCACAAGAGTTGGATCCTAGAGCTCTCAGCTAAAATTTTGAAACTTGTATATATTTGTATTCAGCCCCTGCTAGTCAGTACCTTGAACCACTTTTTGCTGCAACTACAGCTGGCGGTGTGTGTCTACAGAGGTGATCTGGAACATTTATGATACAGAGACTAAAATATTTGCCTATTCCTCTTTGGAAAATAGCTCAAGCTAGGGTTGAATGCAGAGCTTCTATGAACAGCAACTTTGAGATCTGCCACAGATTCTCAATAGGCTTTTCTCTGTATTAAATTCTATCTGTATTTTAGACAACTCTAACCTAGTTCCCTTTCCCTGCTTGCAAAACAAAAACACCCCACGGCATAATGCTGTCAGCACTATGTGTTACAGCAGGAATGGTGTGTTGAGGATAATATGCAGTTAGTTTTCTCTCATACAGGGTTTTACAATTAGGCCAAAAAAACTCCCTCTTTCACATGTTTGCTCTTTCCCTTACATGACTTGTTGCAAACTGCAAATTGGACTTCACTTTGGCTCTTTTCAACAATTCATTTTTGCTGCCTCTCCTAAATACAGGGCAGATTTGTGGACTACCAGCGTTTCCATAGGCTTCTTAGCTGGTTCTCTGGTTATTTCTCCCTTTGCCTGGCCTGTCAGTTCATGCGGGCGACAATGTTCTGGCATGTGTGCAATTGTGCCACAACCTCTTCATTTTCAGATGATGGATTAAACATTTAAAAGTTTGGGATTTTATTTTATAACCTAATTCTACTTTAAACTTCCACACAACTTTGTCTCTGACCTGTCTGTTGTGTTCCTTTGGTTGTTCACTAATGTTCTTTTCATTAAGCTGAAGACTTCTTAATGTAGTTGGTTGCACTGGAGTTAATTTGGGGGTATCAGAGTACAAGGGTTAAAATAAAAATGTACATCAAGCATTTAAAAATTTTTGAAAATCATATATCCTTCATCTTCCACTCTACAGTTAGGTGATACTTTGCGTTGGTTTTTCACACAAAACCTTAGTAAACATAATGTGACAGAATGTGACAAAGTTCAAGGGTTAAGAGTCCTTTTGCAAAAGGTTCATAACACTGACCTTCTTAGATGCTCTTTTTCATTGATTTGATTTGAAACATCCAATAAGCAACTTCAAGCTTACGCATAGAAAGGATTGTGATGCATGTCTATGATGTACCTTTTGCACATCTTTGCTGCCTGCTGTGTTTATGTTCCAGGGACTCATGTTTGGGCTACAGCCATAATGAGGTGAATGTGACTGAGTGTGACTGAGTGAGTGTGAATGAGTGTGACTGAACTTTGCAGGGCAGTTTGTCACAGTAACAGAGCACATAAACCTTATACTGCATAAATAACTGGCAGCCTGAATGTGTTTGTGTGTATGCATCCATCTGTCCTGTAAAGCTGCCTGGCAGTTGCTTTGCATATTGCGTATCCCCGACTGTAGTACACGTTCATGTTCCCAGGCTCTTTATGTGACAACAGCGAAAAATGTAGCAGCTGAGATTTGGCCAGTAAAAGATTAGCGAGCTAGATGGAGTTGAGCAGGAGGCGGTAGTTCACGTGGAAGGAGACATTACCGATAATCAAGACTGGTTGGTCTGTAATTTCTGGGGAGCAAACCCTCTCTATGGACAGCTGCAAATGAGTGTGTTATAACTTGATTTACCTGCTGGCAGGCTGTACTCCCTCCTTGTAATTTTCTTAGTCACAAACAAATCAAGCTTCTTGCCTCTTTCCGCTGTTTATGATGTTTGTAACTGCGTGGATGATAGATGATAACAGCATTGCCTCACCAGGAGCATCTCTCTAGATACACATCTAAATACAGTTGATCTACTGAACTTCAAGGCATATTCTGGTGCAGTCACGATTTGAAAGCGTCACTAACACTGACGTTTGAACAAAAAAGACTAATTATACAAGATATACAGCTATCTAGAAGGAAAGCTTTATAACAAACAGAACCAAAACCCATAGACCATAAGGCCTGCACACTTGCTTCTTTCATTACCTTTTTTATTTGCACATTAACAAAAACTCAAACAGAAACATTGTCGTCCTAAATGTCTCAAAACACTGCTCCTATTGTGAGCTACTCCGGTGATTATGTAATGAAGAGTAAAATGAAGTTGATCTCCTCTTACCCTCTATGTAACATATTCTGTACTGAAAAAACTTGGCATCAAACTCCCCGACTCCAAGTTCATGATGTAGTTTAGGAAAAAGCTCTGCTAATGCTCAGAGTTTTAAAATGTGAGTTTGCACCTAATTTGCAACGCTCCTCAATATTTTCCAGTGATTTGGCTACTCTTAAGTCTTTCCTCACCTCCTTTTCCATTTTTTGCCTCTTTCCCAGTCTGACTCCCGAGTATTTTGCAGGGCCTGTTTCTATAGCAACAGGTCACCATGGAAACTAGGTGACAATGCAGAGCCTCCCATCCCATCCCATCCCATCCTGCTCTCACCATGCAAGAAATGTTTGGAGAGAGGGAAAGTTGTCTCTCTCTCTGGGTTTTGTGTAGCTTCTTTTTTACTTGATATATCAAGTACAGTGCCTTGCAAAAGTATCCATACTGCTAGGCATTTTTAGTGTTTTGCTGCCTCACAAGCTGGAATTACAATGGCTTGTTTGAGAGCTTACATCATTTAAATTACAGAACATGCCTATGATTTTGAAAATGTTTTCTTTTTTTTATTGTAAAGCAAGCAACAAATTGGAAAAAATAATAAAAAACCTTAGAGTGCATAACTGTTTACCCCCACTAAAGTCAGTACTTTGCAGAGCCACCTTTTACGGCAATTACAGCTACTAATTGCTTTGAAAATGTCTTTATGAGCTTGCCTTATCTTGTCACTGGGATTTTTGCACATTCTCCAAGGTAAAACTACTCCAGCTCCTTCATGTTGGATGGTTTTTGCTTGTGAACCACGATCTTCAAGCCTAACCACAGATTCTCAATTAGATTGAGGTCTGGACTTTGACTAGG
Organism: Characodon lateralis; assembly: GCA_036250325.1. NCBI lineage: Eukaryota > Metazoa > Chordata > Actinopteri > Cyprinodontiformes > Goodeidae > Characodon > Characodon lateralis. The sequence goes on from JAHUTJ010002293.1 coordinate 12,704, forward strand.
CCATTTCTACACTTTTAAATGTTTCTCTTTAAACCTCTTGAGTGTTGCTTTAGCAGTAGTTTCAGGTCGTTGTCTTGCTGGAAGGTGGACCTCCGTCCCAATCTCAAAACACAAGCAGAATGACAAAGGTTTTGTTCAAGAATATTCCTGTATTTAGCACCAACTATCTTTCCCTCGACTCGGACCAGTTTCTTAATTCCTGCTGCTGAAAAATATCCCACAGCATGATGCTGCCACTACCATGTTTCACCATGAAGATGGTGTTTTTGGGGTGATGGGATGTGCCAGGTTCACACCAGACATAGCGTTTTCCTTGTTGGCTGAAAAGTTTAATTTTAGTGTCATCTGACCAGAGCACCTTCCTCTGTGCATTTGCAGAGTCCTTTTTAACACTAAGGGCCAGATTTCCAAAGATCCCAAATAGGGGGTGCTAAATTGCTTGTACAAAATAATAATTCCACGTGCAATAAGTGGGTGTGTTACATGCGATTTTCAAAGATTGCGCGTACAATTGATAACAGGGTCAAAAGAGATGCAGAACGCTCTATTTAAATGAGGAAATGGAGTGTGCTACTGGCTGGCTGCTACTGCTTCCAGCAGAACAAGAGAAAACGCGAACAAAAGCTGTGTTGCTTGAAACATGCAGGGCTTGTTCCACTGCAGCAATATACAGGGGTTGGACAATGAAACTGAAACACCTAGACCACAATAATTTATTAGTATGGTGTAGGGCCTCCTTTTGCGGCCAATATAGCATTGATTCGTCTTGGGAATGACGTATACAAGTCCTGCACAGTGGTCAGAGGGATTTTAAGCCATTCTTCTTGCAGGATAGTGGCCAGGTCACTACGTGATACTGGTGGAGG
>JAHUTJ010002294.1:0-13562 GCA_036250325.1 Characodon lateralis
GGCTGCATTGTCTAATGCATCACGCAATGATGAAGAAACACTATGAACAAAAGAATCAATTTGTGAAGGGGCAGAAACAAAATTATTGCCCTCCACTGTGCTTTTCAAAAATTAAAAGTGGAACAGATTCTTTAAAGGTGTAAGTATCCCACTTAGGATCTCTACCAAATTGCCCACACCATCTATTGCACAAAAGATGCTAACTGATGATATGTAAAAATATCACTTTAATGTCCAATATTCACAGCAAAATGTGCCCCCCTCATATATCTTTCAGAATAAATGTAAGTAATGGATTAGGCATTAACTTAAATATAGCAACCCTCGTTCTTATGGTTTGTCTGTACAGTACATGTCGTTTTTTTTCATTGACACTTGAATCTTGACAATAATGGCATCCCAAAACTGAGCAATGCAATGCATTTCAAAGGGTGCAGATAAGCCTCTGTTGTGAGGCATGCAAAATGGTGGTGATGGCATCAGGCATGATAACATGAAATGCTGGGTCCATATGGTGCTCAGGGCTTAGATGAAGGCTCACCACACCCCCAGGGTCAAGTCTTAGTTTGAGTGAATGTAATTGATGACATGAGGCAGAAGGCAGGCAGTCAGTGGTGTTAATCTTTGAGAGCTCAGATCTGCTCTCTGACCCTCTAACAAAACCCAGTTCCTCTGCACAATGACTCTCACTGCCGAGCAAAGGATGATTTTAAAAAGTTAACCATCTCCTTGTCAATCTGACTTTTAAATGTTTAGACAATCGGATTGACAAATAAATCTTTTATTCAGCAAAATCAAACAACATTCAGTATCTTACAAAACTACTTGACTTTTCTTCATTTGTCAGAAACCTTGAACCAGAAACCTTGAAGCAAAACAAACAAGTGCATTATTATAACGTGAAGGAAAATGATACATGGTTTTCAAAAGTATTAACGAATTAAATCTGAAAACTGTAGCATATTTTTGTATTCAGTCCCTTTACTCTGATACCCCTAAATAAAATCCAGTGGAACAAATTGCCATCAGAAGTCATCTAATTATTAAACAGGGCCCAGAGGAGTAAATAGTCTGAGGAGCTACAGTGATCCAATGCTCAGGTGGGAAAATCTGTTTACATACAATTATTAGTCATGAACTTCACAAATATGGCCTTTATGGAAGAGAGCCAAGAAGAAACTCATAGTAGAAACAAAGCAAGCATGTTGAAGAAGTTGCTCTGCTCAGATTTTCAATGTTTTTCTGGCGGAAAACTATTCACCCCACCATGAAAACTGGTGGCAGCATCATGCTGTGGAAATGCCTTTCTTCAGCAGGGGAAGGAAAGCTGTTCTGAGTTGATGTAAGGATGGATGTAGCTAAATGCAGGCCAATCCTGGAAGAACGACTTGAGATTGGGGTGAAGATTCACCTTCCAGCAGGACAACAACCCTAAACATACAGCTAGCGTTCCAATGGCATGGTCTAGATTAAAGCATATTCATTTGTTAGAATGGCCCCTTCAAAATCCAGACCTCTCTCCAATTAAGAATATTTGGCAAGACTTAAAACTACTGTCCACAGACAATCTGGTTGCGCTTGTGCTATTCTGTAAAGCTGAATGCGTAGAACTTTCAGTCTCTAGATGAGTAAATATGATAAAGACATACCCAATAATCCTTGCAGTTGTAACTGCAGTGAAAGGTGATTCTACAAAGTAGGGACTAATGCGAGGTGAATACGAATGCATAACACACTTTCAGATTTGTATTTTTTAAAATGTGAAAAGCATGTTTCATTTTTCTTTTACTTCATAATAGTGAGCTACTTTACTGAAACGCAATTTCTTTTTGTATCTGATCTTTTTTTCTTTGTCTCCACAGAGAAATAATTAAAGCAAACCTGTGACTGAAGGCCAGTGGATATTACATTGAAACCATGTGAGCTGTGGTTCTGTCCAAAGAATATTTTTACATACACACCACCACCCACAGACACCAATGAACTGCCCCAGAAATCCAGGCAAAGGTTGAGGAAATTCTTCTTTGTAGTCACAACATAAAACATCCAGAAGCTTTAAATATCATCTTGTTTTATAGAATATCTGCAGCCTTCCCTTCGTGCTTCTGTATTTCTTCCTCCATGCACCAAATATTTAGTCATAATGGTTCTAGCCTATTTTGTATGTTTACACTCATATTTTTCCTGTGTGCTAAGCAGCAAAAAAAGTACATCTGTTTATGTAAACTCAATTTGGATTGTAAATATCCAGACAAAATTATTTTTGTTGCTTTTTTTTCTGAAGAATGTGTGAAGTGATGAAAACAGTGACATAAACAAACAGCTGTTCCCGGGTTGCTTTGGACACCCGAGACGTAATTAATCAGCAAGGGACTCAGACTCATTAATGGCTGCGTGCTGATTAATTGTCCCTGCGGAGGGCTCAGCTTAACATGTAAATATGTGTCAGAGGATCCACTCTGCGACGGAACCCAGGCTGGGACTTTTCTGTAAGATGACACATGCAGGGAGATAAGACTCTTGTCAGGGGGTTTACTGTAAAAATCTTGCTGCTATTTTGAGCTCTGCTACAGGACATACATTTGACAGATGCATAAAGGAAAGTGGAAGGTGTCACAGAAACGTGAAATCTTTATGATCTTTATGACATTTTATGGATCCATGTGCTTCCTCTGTCTTCTTTTTGATTTCACATGCTTCTTTTTGCTGTGGTATATAAATTGGTAAGGGATCAGAAAGAGAGGAAGAAAGCTTGTTGAACAGAGTGACCAAAAGCCAAGAAAGGTCACTGACTCAGCAGCACTGAGAGGCATCAACACTGGTAGACTTTTATGACCTACAGCCACCTTCATCAGCTCCCATCTGAGATGGACTCAGAACAGCATTACCCAGGTCATAAAATCATTCTCAGTTGAGAAGATATTGGATTGGAGGAGCTGCTCTCTTCAGAAATGAAATAATACCATTCCCGCTCTTCATCTGAGTTTTCACAAATTTAAAAGAGTGATGATGAGACAATGGATGAACAGATGGAGCACTAAGACATTTCACCAGAGATAGCAAGGAAGCGTAAGCGAGCTCATTCTCCTGTTTGAACTGGAGTTGCACTGGTGCCTTGTTGCTATGGTAAATATAGTGAAATAGTGTATATAAACTAGCTTCCTTGGCAGTGAGCATGGTGTGATTCATAAAAGAGCACTCTCATATTCTTGTCTTGAAACCTGAGTAACTTCTATGAGAATTATTGAAATCAGACTGATTATTTCCTTATTATTTTCCTCCATCAATAACATCATTAGCAAAATTAATGACATTCCAGAAACCCACGTAATTAGTTAGAGTTAGGGCTGAAAATATATTGCTTTTTATTTTTATTTCTAGTTTTGACCTTTATTTATACTGGATAAATCTCATTGAAAAATACATTCTCATTTTTTTAAGAAAGACCTATTCCAATATTATATAAAGTTATGAAAGTTACAAACAAAAAATTGCAAGTGCATATTAAAATACAGTGTCAGAAAGTATATGATAATAATTAATTACAAAGACATAATTAATAAAAGCAGGAGCCTACTGCCATTTTCTCAATATTTTTAACCGACATATTAAATTCACCAAGAGAAATTAGATTAGATTAGTTCATTTTGGAGATGATTCCAGGTTAATAGTGCAAATTAAGGGAAGGCTGTTTCCCTAATTTTGTATCGACTGAGGGGGAAGACACAGAGTAATGATATCCTGGGATCGAAGGTTGTGACTGATGTATTTGGGTGACATATAAGAAGATAAATGTGAGGCCAATAATACCAGAAATGATTTATAAAATTGTAGCAATGGAAAACTGTCTATGGAAAGAGATGGCCATTTCACTAAAGACTACATAATGCAATGATGGGTGAGATGTTAACATCCAGTTGTAAACCTTAGCACTCCATGATAAGCAGAATCTAATAACTAAAGAGAATTTGGGGGGCATTCATATATAAAATATCTCCATAGTCTAAAAGATGATTCCGTTGACAAAATTACAGATATAGTTTCAACAGTTACTTAAAGTGGATCTAAAACCAACTTTTTTGTAGATAAACTGTATAGATCGGGCTTTAATTGTACTATCTATATGTTACAGTGCATTTTATTTTACATTTTCATGTAAACTTGTTTAATATTACGATATTTGTCCTAAAACTGTCTTAGTGCTGCCGTCTTTGGATTGAACGGTGGCTACTGCAGTTGAATATTCCTATTGGTTCAAACGGTACAGCTTGGTACATGTGTACGTCACAGCACCGCGTTGGGGTATAAAACCATCTCAGTCAGACACATGCACCCAGACACATGCACCGAGTGTGAAGTTGGATTTGCTAGCATCGATCATAGCGTTTTATGCTATATACCTTCGATCATATTCTTTACTTGAGATAATATAAATCTACATGTAAATGTAAACTTCCTGAAAGTTTTTTACTGCTTTGAACGCTAGCCCATGTTATCAATGATGCTGCTAACATAATTTTACCACTCAGAATCTGGACCCATTCTGTCCTCCAAGCATCAGCTTCGGGCATCGCAGACTCAGCGCCTTGAGCCAGCGGCTCGAACTGATAAAGCTCAAGCCCACTGGGCTCCACAAAGCCTCTCCTAACATCCGGTGACGAGAGGGCTGAAAACTCCTACACCTCAAAATATTTCTCTGCTCACTCTTCATGCTTCAGTATGTCAAATTAAACTAGCTGCCATGTTCCCTCATTCTCCAGACCACACCTTCGCTTAATCCCCTCCGCTCATACCCACACTTGGCCAAGGCCCTCAGTGTCTCTTGGCATTGCACACTTGGTGGCATTTTTCAAACTTTGTCTGGGGGTGGGGCTATGCCTGCAAATCGAGTTTAGTTCCACTTTAAATTAACCTTTTACATACATACAAATTTATATTTATAAAACGCTAGTGATAACATGAAATACTGGGTAATGGGTAAATGCTGGGTATGGTGCTCAGGGCTGAGATGAAGGCGCACCACATTCCCCAGGGCAGGCAGTCAGTGGTGTTAATCTTTAGAGAGCTCAGATCTACTCTCTGACCCCCTAATATGGTAAATGAACTTATATAGCGCCTTTCCAGTCATTCGGACCACTCAAAGTGCTTTACACTAGAGCCACATTCACCCAATCGCACTCACTAACACTCACACATTCATGCACCGATACACAGATCGGTAGGCAACTTGATCGGTAGGCCTTGCCCAGGGGCACATCGACATATGGCAAGAGGAAGCTGGAATTGAACCCACAACCTTCTGATTGCAAGACTACTTGTCCTACGGAGCCACAGTTGCCTAACAAAACCCAATGTCTCTGCACAATGACTCTCACTTACTCTCTAATTAAGATATAGTATTTTTTTTCATGTCCATTACAGGCATCTGATGTGCTCAATGAAACTCAGATTTTTCTGCTGCTAAAGAGCCAAAATGTCCCAAATGTCAAATGCAGCTAAATTCAGGCCAGAGCACCAAAACTTCTCCTTATTAGTTGGTTAGCATTAACTTGCATAGCTCAAATCTGTATGGCTATTAAAAACATACACATATTTAATTAGATACACACATTTATGTCTCATTGAATAATTTAACTACTGCCTAAGATTCTTTCTTTACTGTATTTTTTTGTGTATTTAACTGTATGCTTATATATTAATTGAGCATTTATTTATTATGTATGTATTCGTAATTATGGCAAGATGCGTCCTTCAAATGAACATTCCCAAACACATTTTCTAGAAAAAGCCATGACAATCAAAAAAGATCAAATCAAGATATGACTTGACCCAAAACGTTCAACGTTTATCCTGAAAAAACATTTTAAGTTTGGAAAAAATATTTGAGTTTGGAAAGACTACAAATTGATCAAAATAAAATGACAAATTAACTAATTCTTGTAATACTTTGGGCTGCACAATATTAGAAAATTGTGTAGTGGTGACATTATTGGTAAATACTTTTGTGAATTCCAAACAGCCCACTGCGATACTGATATTGGACACACCGATGCTGCAATTACGACATATATTTGGAATGTATAGTGCAGCCATGGTAACAATATTTCTTTTGAAAGAGGAGTAAATTGCAAAGTTGCCTGTTCTTCAATTGTTTTGAATTGCTATTGTTTCAAAATGTGAGCAAACATTATATCATTAGCCTTTAACTTAACTGTATTTTTAACTGTGTGCTTAAGATCTACATTTAAAGTGATGAAGATGATTTCCATATGCAATGCTGCAACTATATTTCTATAGGCAGTAGTATTCCAGGTCAGCTGATTATATTTCCACTCTACAAGCTTGGATAACTGATGGATTTTACTTCAGGTCTAAAGAAAAAATGTCCTGTCCTGAAATTTCTATCAAAGCCCTGGTATCATCAGGGAGTAACGAACTTTATGTTGCAGTGGAAAAATGAGTATAACTTCCATAGCTAAGAAAATGTGGTAATCCATATTGATTTTGGTTGTAGCACTGCATCATTCAATACAGCATGAAATAGCAAGTGACATGAATGGTGTATGAAGCTGCTGTATGGTAATTACCTTCTGTTCATCTAATCTTACACACAGTATGAGGCAATATTTGGAGAAGTTGGGTCAGGAAAGCCAGCAAGTTTATAAAACAGGGACAAAACGACTGAAGAAAAATGAGAGGGATTTACTGTTGTCCCTGTTAATTTAAATGCCAATTAGGCCAATACTCTGTGACATTTCCGCTCCTATGACAAAGTTAATACTCCCCTCCATTGGTAGCCATATTTCAGGATTCTTTTAATGATTGTGTTCTTACACAGGAGGCCAAAAAACAAAGATTTTTCCTTCTTGACATTTTTCTAGATACTGTTATTCAAACTGAATCCAAATCATAAATATATACCAGATTCTGTGTTTGCACTCTGACTTTTGAGGTTTCTCATGATGTGTTATATCATGTTGAGGAAGAACACTTCACATTCATTTACTTCAAAACCCTGGCGGATAGCTCTTTTTGTCCAAGAAAACAAAATGCAATGAAATGCAAATGCAAATGCAAACTGCATATACTGTAGACACAGTTGAAATTTGCCAGAACAATCGCAATAGAATACTGGTCATCTAATAATCTAATCAATTAGATTTAAGACAGGCTTTGACTAAGCCACTCTAAAGTCTTTATTTTGTTTGGAGTTTTTTTGCCATTCAGAAGTGGGTTTGCTTGTGTGCTTTGAGTCTTTGCCCTGTTACATAACCCAAGAGCGCTTTAGCTGAAGACGGGCTGTTCACAGCTTCCCAAAAGTAGTTTTAAAGCTGAGTTACCTTAATATGAATAATGGATAGGGCTTCTATAGCTTTGTCATTTCTCTCTGTGTGTTTCATGATTGGAAATATTTTCACCAACAAAATTAGTCTTTCATGTAACTGAGGGACAGTCTAGAACTGTTTTTTATCTTGCTGACTGGCAGTATGGAGTATTGCATAGGGGAGGGTCTGGACTGTGCTAGGTTATGCTCCAAACAGCTAGAAAAAACTTCTCTCTTTCTCTTTCTGGCAACTTTTAAGACATCTCATTAAAAAGCACTTTGATAGTAGTAATGGTAAGATGGAAAAGATTTAGGAAGAGTAACCATTTAAAATGTTAATACACCCTAATATTGGAAACACATCCATGCATTTACTGGGATCTTTGATGAATGCATGCAGGGGGAGCGAAGAACACTACAGAGAAGGCTCATGTAGTGAAGGAGGATATGCAGAGCTGGTATGACAGAAGAGCATGAGATGGAAGCAGATTAAGAAGATCCATAGTAACTGTTTGCATGACAGCTGTCCAAATGTTAACCTAATGAAGTGTGACTGTTTGTGCAGTTATAATTAGGATGATGCATTATTCCAAAAGGTCCAAGTATGAAAATATTTTTAAATACTTTGCAGCCTGTTGACATTATACATATGTGAGTGATACTGTACTATATCTTGTCTAATCTCTTTCTGCAGCATAGCCCTGACTAAGCCAGTTTATAAAACACCCACCACACTGGACCAGAGCCAGCTGGGTTTCCTTCTGACTCTGTGGTAGAGCCTCAACATGGGCAACAGATGTGACACTGACACCACAGTGAGATCCTTCATGGTCCACCACCAACAGGGCTCTTCCTGTGCTGCGTTTGTACAACACACTGAGTCTATGTGATCATTTGCTTGCAACCATGCACTCTTTAAAAAAGGGCAGTCTGAAATCAAAACCTTGATTATCCACCATTCAGCATGGATAGTAACGCGCTGCTACACTGATATGTGTGATATGTTCAGCGTGCCATCCACAGATTTGTAGTCCATTTGTGCAGTGGATGAAATATTAACCAGCCTTCTGCAAACAAATTTGACTTTTAATTGATGCAAGTGGTGTTAAAGAAGGACAGATGAAGCGAAGATCTCATTACAAATCTACTGCCATCCTTGGATACAGATTAGAGATGGACCAATCAATCTATCAGAGATTTGAATTGGCCAATTTGACCTTCATAGCCTTAGATCTGTCATCAAAATTGAAGTAGCAGTTTGTTTTCTGTTTATTTAATACATCAGAACTAAAAACTCATTTTAGTTGCAGTCTATAAATTTGTTAACTACTAGCATGTACGTTTATGAGTTTATTACAATTAGATTATTTTTGGGGATACATAGTGGGGAAATAAGGACTGATCAAAGACATAATTTCTAAGTAAGCATATTACTAACTGGGATATTGACATGAAATTTACACGTTTTGGCAAAGTCTAAAATAATCCACACACAAAGTTATGTGTGTTAATGTGGAATGACACAGACTATAAGTATTGTCTGTGTCATGCCCAGTATCTTGATTTTAGTAAAATCAATTTAATACTTATAAAAGAAACCTTGTTGTTAATGACAACTTCAATGTGTATCCTGTAAAGAGAAAGTATCTGCATGCTTGCTCGGGTGTGATTTTGACCCATTCTTGCATGTAAAGTGCTTTCAAATCTTGAATGTTCTGTGGGCACTCTTTTGTGCACTCTGATCATAAGTTTTTTTCTGATAGATTATTAACTGCTTCAAGTCTGGTGACTGACTGGACTATTCTAGCAGGTTACTTTAGTTTTCATTTGAAACCAACTGAGAGTTTAATTGGCTGTATGTTTAGGATTATTGTCTTTTATCTTCAGGTTATTATTAATAATGTCCCAGTACATTTTTTTATTCATAGCATATGCCAGTACCATATGCTGAAAGACAGCCCATACCACGATGATTCCACCTCCAAACTTTACTGTTTCTGCCACTTTTGGGATGGTGTTCAGTGCCATTCATCCCCCAAACAAGTGTGCAAAAGTTCAGTTTTGGTCTTTTCTGACTTATGTTTTCCCAGCTTTTCATTGGCTTGTCCAGATGTCCTGCAGCAAACCTTAAATGAGCTTCAATTTACTTTTCCTTCTTTAGTGGAGTTTTGCGCAGCAAGAGAATTAATTATTGGTTAAATGGAAACTGCTTATTCCAGATCTTTCTAAAGCTCTCTGTGGGTGCTCGTTAATTCTGCAGAGCCCTTGGTTTTGTCTGGCTTAGAGTGAAATTGTGTTCTTTCCACTTCTGTATTACACCCCCAACATTCAGAAGTGTAGAAATATGCCCGTAATCAACGTGATCAGTACATTTTGCAGCAGTAAGGATGAGAATGGCTTTAAAGAGCTCTGTGCCTTTACCAATCGTGGGATGCTTCTTGTGTAACACCTTGACAAAAAGAAACCTTTTCAGGCCATTGATCTAAACCAGCTGAAATTAGTTTGCATTCATAGGGAGCAGGATTACTTTGAAAATACTGATATATTTCAGTCATTTTCTTTTTTCTATATCTTTTAGACCTCAATTTCTTCATGTGTTCAATACTTCTTTGTGTCATTCCATTCATATCACATATAACTTAATGTTTATCATATAACTTCAGTTACGGGCTACTTTGTATTTGCTTTGTATGTATAGAATCCTAATATCTAATATGAATTTTATGTGAACAGCCCCATTAGAAATAAATTCATAGAGAAAATGTTCATGCTGTAAATGGAGATAATCTTGTTAATCATTCATTTTCTGTTGAAAACTACCACCTCTTTCTAAAAACTAAGAAGCTGCATTATATTATGTTTTTATATTTGATGTGATACATTTCTTAGAATTAGAATTCAGTTCAGATCTCTAAGAAACCTGGAAACAATATCGCCCAGGAAAAGTGTATTGGTGCATCTCTAAAGCAGACCTATCTTTAAGATTCACTGCAAATGAATGGTAGATTATGGAAAACCAGAAGAAAGATCATGCATTTCTTCTGGACAACAAAAACTGCAGCACCTCTTGCAAAAGGATAAAACTTCAAACAGAGAATAGTTCCTGATCATAAACGTCAATGATGTTTCATTAAACGAAGGGGGAAAATGTGCAACCACAAAATCCTTATAAAATCAAAACCTCCCAATGTTAAAAGCTAACATATAATACCGATTTTCCCCCTCCAGACTCCAGAATTTTAAAGTCTTTTTCCAAAATAACAGCAGCGATTTGAGTAATTTAACATCCACGAGTCATCACAAGGCTGAAATAAAATGAATGAAATATTTCAGGTGCCATTCTCTCATCAACGGGAAAACTGCACAGTCCTGCTAAAGCCAAAATTTCCAATAAAACAGGCTGTTGACATGATATAACAAGTAACATATCGGCTTCCAGCAGTCACTCTCATGAGTGGACAGGTGAAAGACAAAATCCTAAATTTTCACTCAGCAGAGGGACTCGCCATGCAACAATGCATCCTGATGAGCTCTATTCGAGACGTCAGTCTTTTTATTATATGAAAAACGCAACGTCCCGAAGAAAATCCTGAATTTTTCAGCGGTCTTACCTCTTTCATTGTGTTGTAATCAACTGCAGATGGGTGTCGGTCACACAGGGATAGTTATCCAGCTCTTACATGTCGTAATATCAGCGTCAAGCCAGCTGTTTATCAGTCTGGTAAACAAGCTGGGTTCACAACGCAATAGTCTTCTTATTCCTCCGTTACTGCGTGCCGGTATGCTCTTCACAGTCCAGTGCTTTAGCAGTTCACCGGTTTCCACAGGGATCCATCGCGGCGGGGAAAACGCAGTTTGGAGTCTGCCGCCGGTGATGCTACTGCTGCGGCTGCGGCACGGCAGCGTTCAGGTCTCAGTCTCGGGATGAGAGAGGTGGGGGTGGGGGCATCCGAGGGCCCACGACTGAACGCTCGGCTCCGAAAATGAACTCATCGGTGCCCAGATCTCGGTTGATGAATCATTATGAGAGAGCATCATCAGAGAGGGAGGCAGCACGGGTGCGTAAGCGTGTTATTTATTCTTTCCGTGTGTCAAGAGTGATACTGCTTATTGCTGATTCAAAGAGCGAGAGAGAGATGGACTTTAAACGATAAACTGGAGATAGTTGGTTGATGAGTTTGTTATCATGTGACTCGTCTCATCTAAATCTGTTGCATCATTTATGCAAACAAGCAATCCCCTAATTAATTCCTGATGTCATAGATTTTCAAAGTAATAAAGCAAAATGTGGATACATTTACAGGGTCCTCGAGGGTTCATGGGAGTTTGCCCAACCGGTCTACATGTGTTTTGTGGACCTAGAGAAAGCATTCGACTGTGTCCCTTGTGAAGTCCTGTGGGGTTGCTCCAGGAGTATGGAGTCGGGGGCCCTTTATTAGGGCCCACCCCGTCTCTGTACGAGCGGAGCAGGAGTTTGGTTCGCATTGCCGGCAAGTCGCACCTGTTCCCGGTGCATGTTGGACTCCGGCAGGGCTGCCCTTTGTCACCACTCCTGTTCATAACTTTTATGGAGAAAAGTTATACTGTCTAGCCAAGATCTACTGCATGCGCTGGGGCGGCTCGCAGCCTAGTGTGAAGCGGCTGAGATGAAGGTCAGCTCCTCCAAGTCCGAGGCCATGGTACTCGACCGGAAAAGGGTGGCTTGTCCTCTTCAGGTTGGAGGGGAGTTCCTGCCTCAAGTGGAGGAGTTTAAGTATATCGGGTCCTGTTCACGAGTGAGGGAAGAATGGAGCGGGAGATCGACAGATGGATCAGCGGCTGATCCCGGATACAAGTGGCTGAAATGAGCTTCCGGGCACTCCCTTAGAGATAGGGTGAGGAGGTTTGCCATCCGGTAGGGGCTCGGAGTAGAGTCGCTGCTCCTCCACATCGAGAGGACCCAGTTGAGGTGGCTCAGGCATCTATACTGGATGCCTCCTGGACGCCTTCCTCGGGAGGTGTTCCAGGCACGTCCCACCGGGAGGAGGCCCAGGGGACGGCCCAGGACACGCTGGAGGGACTATGTCTCTCGGCTGGCCTGGGAACGCCTTGGGCTCCCCCCGGAGGAGCTGGAGGAGGTGTCTGGGGAGAGGGACGTCTGGGTGTCTCTGCTGAGTCTGCTGCCCCCGCGACCTGGTCCCGGATAAGCGGAAGACGACGAGTATGAGTGGATAAATTTACTGAAAGTTCCATTCAGGTTTTTCATACTGCGCCAAAACCCTAAAGTAATCTGGGATCACTTCCTATAAAAAAGGCAAAAAGGTCCACTTCACATACTGTTACAGTTTATTCATTTCATTTACAACAGTCACATAGGCAGTTGCCTCACTGCTAAAGGGGCGCTGCGGCAACAACTAAAAAAATGTATAAAAAAACATTCAGTGAAAGAACTAATAGCAAAAATAGAAAAACCTGACTGGGGCTCTTTCCTCATACTCTGTACTGACAATAAAAAAAAATATGAACAACATCTCCACCCCCTGATCCCCTGTTTTGTTGATGTTTGTTGGTGTTTTGCTGCTGCCAAGAAAATACACCAAAAAAGGTGAATTGAATCTTCCTACAAATACGCAACAATCAGATAAACGAACATAAGTAGATAAAGAAAAGTTTCCATTGATTAGTTTGTATTTTAACTAATTTGCAGAGTGTCTGACAGTGATTGCTAACATTTCTAACACGTTCCTTAAGTCACAGAGTTTTAGAAAACCATTTTAGAAAAACACCAGTATATATTATTAAAAACTACATTATGTTGCCAAAAGTATTGGGTCATACCACCAAATCGATAAATTCTGGTTACAATCACTTCAGTGGCTACAGGTGTAAAAAGGTTGGTCTGAAGAAACCTGACTGGCCTGCACAGAGTCCTGATATCAACCTTTTTGAACAATGGGGCATTGTAAGTTCTGTGTCTGCCCCATTGTAAGGAGACCTCTGGGGCTAAGGGAGGGGCCCAGGGAGCATCATGATTAATTCAGTTTTCAATTCAATTCAGTTTTATTTATATAGCGCCAATTCACAACACATGTCGTCTCAAGGCACTTCACAACAGTCAGGTACATACATTAAAATTAATCCTAACCATTGAACAGTGCAGTCGGAGTTAGCTTTTTATTCAAATTGGATAAAAAGTTTTTCTATCTAAGGAAACCCAGCAGATTGCATCCAGTCAGTGACTTGCAGCATTCCCTCCTCC